>JABUQX010140981.1:0-12500 GCA_015478945.1 Trachelipus rathkii
GTTGTACTTCGTTCAATTAGTTGGAACCGTTTTTGCATTTATCGTGAAACACTTTTCGCGTTTTTCGTGCGCCATTTAATATATATATATATTTATATATATATATATATATATTTTTTACTATTAACTATATATATATATATATATATATATATATATATATATATATATACATATATAACTATATATATATATATATATATATATATATATATATATATATATATCTTTATATAATATATGCATATATATATATATATATATATATGACCTTCACTTCAACATTTATTATTTTCTGACAAATGAATGCATTCAAAAAAAATTCAGCTTTAACTTAAATTAAAAAATAAGAAATAATCTTACGAAATAAATATATTCAATTTATTGTGAAGTTCAAAAAAGTTACAAATTTAAGAAAAACAATTCTTTTGAACATTTATTGAGAGAAAAAAATAACTTAATAAATAATTGGTGGTTAAAGATCATAAATTGTTTTTGAAGTTTCAGATATACGTTTTTCGTGCTGAAATGATAGGCACTTGAAATTGTCTTTTCAAAACCTGATTCACGCATATAATATATGTATATATATATATATATATATATATATATATATAACTGCTATAATATATATATATATATATATATATATATATATATATATATATATACTATATGCTATGTATATATATCATATATATGTATATAATTTATATATAGTATATATATATATGGTCCACAGCCTCTGGAAGAGAGCCGCATCATAATAAAGGCTACAACAGCTACCGGGAGAGAACACATTGCTGGGATGCTGGTCTAATTTAGTGCGGAAAATGTTTAAAAAACTCAAAAACTACAATAGCTACAGGAAAAGGAATACATTTTTGAAATCCTGGTAAAAAAAATTTAGTAAGGAAAATGTAAAAAAAAAAAAAAATATTGGTTAATAATTATAGTAATATGATTAGAAAGTCTATTTAGAGACCTTTTATTATTTTACACTGAATTAAAATAAATAGACTTTCTATTAAATTTTACTTTTTAACTAAAGAATGCCCCAAGGGTATACCACCGATGGCAGGAGTCGGGATTCTCTCGGCCTTCCGGGGGCTTTACGGGGGTGAGATGAATTCCCCCTCCGGGGAGAGGGTCTCGGAACCGCTCTTTGGTATTTGGGTGTCACGGGGGTTCATACTTCCCACCTACACAGGGTATTGAAAACAATCACACAGCCGTTTCCCCCGTCGGCTCGAGCCCCTACATTGCCGTGTAATGCAATACCTTTGCAATAATATATATATATGCTATGAATGAGCTCTTAAAAAAATAGCCAATTTTTGTTTAAATTTTTTTTACATTTTCTTAACTAAAATTTTCCAGGATTCCAAAAATGTATTTCTTTTCCCTGTAGCTATTGCAGTTTTTGAGATATGATTTTTCAGTTTCCTCAGTAAAATTTTGCCAGGATTCAAACAATGTATTCTTTTTTCCTGTAGCTATTGATGTATATATATATGTATATAATAATATATATGTAATATATATATATATATATATATATATATATATATATATATATATATATATATATATATATATATATATACTTCTTCTTTAACTTCTTTAACTGTATATATATATATATATATAATATATATATATATATATATTTATATGTAACATAATAACTAATAATATATATATATATATAATATGTAATATAAAATAATATATAATAATAATAATATATATATATATATATATATAATAATAATATAATAATAGTAATAACTATTTATAATATATATATATATTTCTATATATATACTAAACTGCTCAATAACCAATAATATATATGTAGTAACAATAACCAACCAACCAACCAACCGGCCAAAAAAATATCGTGTATATATATATATATGGCATATATATATATCGTTTACACAGACTACGCTAAAGATTAAAATAATACGTCCGGATCCATAGGATTCTTTATAAAGGAGATAAAATGTCGTGACCGAAATACATAAGGGCATATATATATATATATATATATATATATATATATATATATATATATATATATATATATATATATATATATATATATATATATATATATATATATATATAACTCATATCAATATATATATATAACTATATATATACCCTGTTATGTTTTAAGACTCAAATCGGTTTTGATTTTGCTGTTTTTTTAACACATTGCTGATATGATACTAACAATGAATTTCAGTGGTATTAGCGGACATGATTCAAAAGTTCGAAATATTTTAAGTAATTTTTTAAAATTACATTTATATCAATAAAATTTAAAAAAGAAATATCTCGTAAAGTACGAAACTTACAAGAAAAACCAATTACATATTTGGAAGCAGCGGTATAAAGCCTATTACAAATATGTAAAAAAATAAAAATAAAAATAAAAAATAATAATATATATAAAGTACTCAGCCGATGGGGGACAGAGGGAGGGACGTTTCATACCCCGGGAGGGGCGGAGGAACCCTCGCGACACCCCAAATACTAAGAGCAGGGGTTCCGGGACCCGCAAGCATGAATTTACCCTGTGGTTCCCTGAAGGCCGAGAGACCCCGACCTGCATCTTTGCGGTTTACCCTTAAGGTATTCCTTTAGTTAAAAAAAAAAAAAAAAAAAAAAATTAAAACTGACGGAGTCGTAAAACGTAACTGGTCCTATATATTTTTGAATCATGTCCGTCACCCCTTAAATTGACTGTTAGGATCCTATACTAGAAATATATAAAATAAGAAAAAAAAAAATCAAAACTGACTGAGTCGTAAAACATAACAGGTCATATATATATATATATATATATATATATATATACTATTCTTTTATTATCTCTCCACATATAAAAGACAAGAGATGTCTTAGCCATAAAACATAAATATATATATATATATATATATATATATATATATATATATATATAGGCTATTCCCTTTGATCTTACCCCGTAAAAAAAGCTTTGGGAAATTTAATCCGAATTTATTATTTTAGAGGGATAATTACATTTTATTCCCTTCTATAGACATTATTATTTTTATAATTTATAAAAAAAGACTTCTTTTCGCATTTTTTTAAACTCCACATCGAATTTAAAAATATGCGGTTTAAACTTATTATTAATTTATTGACTGTTGTTAGGCTAGTGTTAGCCTAGCCATACCGTGGCCTAGCTTAACTCGTAGATGAAACCTGAAGGTATTTTTAAAATAACAGGAAACGAATATGTTTTATTAGATTTTCTCCAAGAATGCAATATAATAAAATATGAGAGTTATGTGAGATATGTCAAATATATTGTTGCGTAAAAAAAAAAAAAATAACAAATACTATTTTAGATGCAATAAGTTCAAAAAATCTCAGATCGCCCACTCTTCGGCAATGACGATTTGATCTGTAATGTTTATAGTACTTAACTAAACTTAAAAGGCAAAACATTAGTTTTTGATAAAATAAAAAAAAAAAAAAAAAATTCTTTACTTAAATTTTTTTTTTTAACTAAAGAGTACCCCGAGGGTAAATAAATAAATAATAGCAAAGATGGAAAGAGTCGGGTGCTGGTCGGCCTATAGGTGGACGACAGGGGGACTTCGTCCCCCCCTCTGTCCCCCAACGGCTCCAGCCCCCTATAAATATAAATATAGCTAAAGGAGATCCATGTTTGGGTCTTTTTTAAGTTGATCTATATGATATTTCCATGTGAACGTTCCTAGATAACGTTGAAGATTTCTCTGATATCGTTTATCAACAAAATAAATAAATAATATATATATATATATATATATATATATATATATTCCCTTCTCGTATCTATTTCATACATCCAGGATCTATATATCTACCTATCTTAATATATATATAAATCAGATGACATACAGTGTATTTCTGATATATATATATATATATATATAGTAGTGATGCTGCAGATGTCATTTTTTTCGCATCCGCGGATGCGGATGTTTTTATTTAGCATCCGCGGATGCCCGGATGTTTTAATATATACCTACCATAATATATACGCGCGCGCATACTTATATTCTTGCCTCTTTATATATATATATGCATATTTATACCCCTGATTTTACATAATTTGCCAAGTTATATATATATATACAAAGGTGGGCATTAACACGTTAAAGCGTTAATCCGTTAATTAACTCGTTAAATTTTTCGTTAACTTTTAACGCTTTCGTTAATTTCGAAAAGAAGTAACGGACTATTAACGAGTTAAAATTTTTCCCTACATCCGTTAACCGTTAACTTAATTTACGAGTTTATAAAATATTTTCTTATCAGATTTTAAATTGTATTAGATTCGATTTCGATAAGAGATAACCTTTTTTTTTCAATGGCTCAAAATATGTTTATATTTACTCGGTTATTATCCAGTTTAGTAATGTTTAACACAGGGTTGGAAAAAGCCCGAGTTTTGAGGGAATGTGCTTACATGCTGACACCACCCCTCGTTCAACTATATTCTCTATGTCTTAATACTAGCACTTTCCCTCAGTGTTGGAAGCACGCACATGTCCAACCTATTCCGAAAAAAGGAAGCCGCTCTGATCCTTCTAACTATCGCCCTATAGCTCTCACTTGTATTCTATCTAAGATCTTTGAAACCCTTCTCAACTCTCACTTCTTAGACCATCTGGAATCTCATTCTCTTCTTTCCGATCGCAAGTACGGCTTTTGGTGTTCAAAGTCTACTGGCGATATATCCTATTTAACCGATTAATTGTTTTCCATCTCTTGAGGAACTACTGGCGAATTTGCGTATTGGCGCTTGAGCATATCAAAAGCATTTGACCGGGTATATGGCACGCATCATTGCTCTCAAGCTCTCCTCCTTTCCTCCTCCTCTCTTTGCTTACTTATGTCTAGCTTTCTTTCAAATCGCTAACATCGGCTATGGTTGATGGAGCGACTTCTTCTTTTTCTGTCAATAGTGGAGTTCCTCAGGGTTTCGTCTCATCTCCTACTTTATTCCTACTTTCCATTAATGATCTTCTCACCTATGGGCGTAGGCAGGATTTCATTTAGGGGGGCAAAGGTTGAGTGATATATATATATATATATATATATATATATATATTATATATAAATATATATATATATATATATATATATATATATATATATATATATATATATATATATATTATATAAAATTATGGTCTTCAAAATTGCTGTAATATTTCTTTTATTTTCTGCAATTGTTTTTTAATGTGTTGTCTGCAGCTGAATATCAACGGGTACGCCTTCCGAGATTGATTTAACAGCTTTGGCAGCCGCCAAATGCTATCGACATACTGAAAGTTCTTGCGGAGAATAATGTCAGAAGAATCCAGCAGTATAAAAGCGCAAAGTTAGTTGACTTTAAGCCAATATGAAAACGAAAACACATTAAAACTTTAGAAAAAATAATATAATACGTTATTAATTAGTAATTACTACTTCATTATCTATCGATTGATGTTTTTTTCAGTTTTTCTACTACTAAACCCTTAAAAACGTCGTCTGGCAAACATATAAGGTTCATAATTTTTATTTCGCCAAGATTTAGGGGGCAAGTGCCCCCCCCCTGCCTACGCCCATGTATAATAATCTCACCTGCACATCTAACTCTATCCACTCACATGCCGATGACTCGACCTTTCATTCTTCAACTCATTTCAATTCTGCTCCATCTTTTACTTCTAGAATTGCCTCTCGTCTTAATCTTTCCGATTCTATTCTCGCTGCTAGATAGAATTTGCGGGTGGGGTCGTCTCAACTTTGTGAAATTCAATTCTTTAAAAACCCAACTTCTACAAATCTCCCTCTCTAAAATACCTTCTAACTTTCCTATCTCTTTTGACGGTTCTTTCGTCTCTCCTGTTGACAATATAAACATCCTTGATAAACTAAAAAATGTCTTGGAAACCTCATCACAACGGTTGCTGGGGCGGCTTCAAAGAAACTGGCTGTTTAGACTGCGAGACTTTTTTCTTCTTCTCAGTAAAGTCAACTATACAAAGGGGTCTCATCTGACCTTGTATCCAGAGTACTGTTCTCATATCTGGGGCTCTGGACTTCACGGCTTTTTGGACAGGGTCGATTCAAATACCAAAAGGCTTATAAACTGTTATGTACTTTCAAGTTCACTTGCCTCTATCTTTGCGGCGCGATGTTGGTGCTTTATCTCTTTTTATAGGTACCGCAGCACGGCAGGCGTTCGAGGGAACTTACCACTCGCGTACCACCACTTTTACGACGCCCTAGTAGCACAAGGGGTGCTGTATCTGCGCACGAGTTTTGTGTAGATATTGGTAACTCCAGGCTAGTTTGCTGCGGTGTTTCCTTTTTTCCTTCCACCACTGTTCTGTGGAACTCTCTTCCATCTTCTGTGTTTCCTGCTAGAATTTAATCTCCCTCACTTTAAAGCCTGTGTCTATGTTCATCTGCGTAATTTGCACTTTAGGATGAAATTTTGGCGATGCAACATCCTGTGCTTTGTGAGCTGTGGTGGGTCCTGTACACTGACAAAAAAAAAAAAAAAAAAAAAAAGTTGGAGACGGTTAACGTTAACGATTAACGTTAACTTCCACATTCTTTACCGATAAACTCTTTAATGATTAACGCCGTTAATATTTTTTGTTAACGATTAAGAATTAACGACGTTAACTTTCTCATTAATGGTCCTTACCTTTATTTATATATATATATATATATATATATATATATATATATATATATATATATATATATATATATATATATATATATATATATATATATATATATATATATATATATATATATATATATATATATATATATATATAATATATATATATATATATTTATATTTATATATATATAATATATATATATATATATATATATATATATATATATAATAACTCTAATTAATCATACCATACTACTCACCATACAGATATATGATATATATATATATATATATATATATATATATATATATATATCGAGTTTTAGCCACAATCTATTAATATAATTGTTACCAGGGTGCGGGACGGGGACACAACTCAAATGGACCCCATCAACCTCTTTCCCTAACCTCCGACCTTAATGAAAGAGATTTTACATGGATTATATACTTTTTGCACTTGTATTGAAATTCAAATATGGGAAGGTTGTGCTTGAGAGACATCAATATTTCTGCCTTTTCTGCCTTTTCTGCTGAGAGTCTGTTTCTCTTTTCATCATATATATTAGCCCAGCATTGCTAAATACTCTCTCACTTGGAACACTAGTTGGAGGACAAGCCAGGTATTTCCTTGCAAGTTTACTTAAGCGTGGGTAAACATTTTGCATTTTGCTTAATTAACACTCCACCAACTGATAGGATCGTCATTTGATTTGTATCTAGTCGTTTTTCTTGGTGATAGTTTTCAATCATTTGCACTGCATCTTTTGATAATGCGTGCGTTTCTTCATCACTACTGGACTGTAGAAATTCTTCCAGTGAATCTGTTATTGATTTACTTGTAGAAGATGTTGGTTCTGTATATTTCATTTTTTTCCTTTTAATGGATGGCTAATTAATAGACTGTTCGGATTGAAGTTTTCTTGCAAGTTTACTCAAGCGTGGGTAAACATTTTGATTAACTTTCCACCAACTGATTGGATGATCATTTGAATCTAGTTTTTCTTGGTGATAGTTTTCAATCATTTGCACTACATCTTTTAGTAATGCGTGTTTCTTCATCACTACTGTACTGTAGAAATTCTTCCAGTGAATCTGTTATTGATTTACTTGTAGAAGGTGTTGGTTCTGTAGATTTCGTTTTTTTCCTTTTAATGGGTGGCGAATTAATAGACTGTTCGGATTGAAGTTTTTCAACTGCAACACAAAGTAACGATTTAACTTGTTCTAATATCGTTACAAAAAACTTCTTATAACGGAATCTAAGTAAGTTGCAACAGTATGAAGGTCAGTTAATTTCCACAGAACCAAAGCGTTTTCTACCTTTAGTTTAATTACATCTTTCATTCTTTTTAAACCGTCATCATTTTCATTTGAAGATGGTTTAAAATGCTTCCTTAGCGTTGAGATTAATGGTATTACATAAGAGTAGTTGGTAGTTTCTTCAAATGGTTTCAGTAGCTTAATGCAGTGTGATATGATGTCATTTTCCAAATTAATAAGATTGTTAACTTTGGAATGCAACTGGCTACAGAAGCAAAGAAGTTCTTTGAGCAATACTTCTTTCATCATATGAAGTGTACTATTCCAGCGGTAAGAATGTCATCATCAATCTATGTTATAGACAATGAAGCCGTTAAGGAATTCACTTCAATATTGGTTTCATTTTTCTTTTCAGATGTTAGTTTTTTATTCCATTTTGCCATCTGCTGTTTTGATCCACAGAGATAGGGTTAAACGCTATCAAGAAATGTGCAGATGCTCCGCAGATGCATGCGGATGCGGATGCGGATGTTACCTACATCACTAATATATATATAATAATAATATATATATATATATATATATATATATATATATATATATATATATATATATATATATATATATATATATATTAGTGATGGGACGATTCCAAATTTCCAGCCGATGCCGATTCCGATTCCGATACCAGTCAAAAGTGCCGATTCCGATTCCGATTCCGATTCCGATTCCGATTCCAATTATATATATATATATATATATATATATATATATATATATTGATATATATATAGCAACTTTCATATATATATATATATATATAATAACTAATAATATATATATATACATATAATAATATATATATATATATCATATACACATATATATATATATGCTATATATATATATATATTGGATCAAAGAGTGTATATAGCAAGGTAATTCCTGGAATCCTGCTTGTTTAACTCCTCCTGCAGCTATATTAGGTGCATTATTCCTTACTATAACAGGAATTTTATTAGCAAGAATATTGAATTCTTCCATAACATTTTGAAGACAATCACTTATATTAGATGCTGTGTGAGATACGTGAAAGGTGAAACTCGAAGGATGGCATTTTGTTGTTCATAGTTGCTAGATAACCAATGAGCAGGTAAACTTAAAAATGAGGTATTTGCAGTATCAGCTGTCCATCCATCGCTTGTAAAAGACAAGTATTCCCCTGCATTAATCTGATCTTGTATTTTATTTCTCACACATTCATATATATTTTTCACAATAGTTTCTTTTATATATTTTCTTGAAGGAATTACATAGTTTGAGCACACATGATTTATCAGTCTTATGAAACCAATGTCTTCAACTATTGAAAATGGTTGCAAATCCACTGCGATCATTTCTCCAATAGGTCTGGGAATCTTCTTGGATTTAGAGTCATTTATATGCCATATTTTGGTTTTGTTAAGAGTGTCAATCAAAGTTGGTTGCTTAGAACATTGCAGCTCAGTTTTACTCCTTTTAGTTTCTGAAATATTTACCGTAAGAGATCTTTTCCTTTTCTGTCCTTGTCTTTCCTTTTCTTCTTTCTCCTTTAATTCTTTTGGATGCTTAGTATTTAAATGTTTAAGCATATTTGTTGTTGTAAAGCCACCTCTATTGGTTCCTCTTGATATTTGGATTTTGCATAATTTGAAAATAGTTTTTGATTGATCATCCTTAGCTATGTCGAATAATTTCCATGCTAAACTTTTTGATTTACAAGGAATAGATCCTTCTTTGCTGGTTGATTGGTAACTGCTTGCCATGATTATTTATTATAGTAATAGCAATGTTAATTTTTAAGTTATTAATTTAAATTTTTAATATATTGCATATATTTTAAAATAATAAAATTCAAGAAGAGTAGAAGTTTATGAATATATATTCTTTCTTTTTCTTTCACCTTCTCTTTGCCCCAAGATTGGGGGTAAGGTGCTGTACAAGCATCGGAAAAGAAAAGCAGTAGGAGAACATGACAAACGTCGAGAAAAAGAAAGCAGCCTTACCCTTTCTGTACCACGTAATTAGTGAGCTCGTCACAGACGAAAATCCACCTAGAGCATCTTAAGGACAGCGACGGACCCTCACACTATGGTAAATCGTCAATGGAAGGGTTCACCTGGCCCAGGTGAGCCACAACCATGCCCCATACAAGGAACCACTTAGCATTCTCTCCCTATCAGCTACGCACCGCATTCGCTCTGCCAAACTCACGCATTTCTCTCCCTTCAGACATTTGTTCACAAACTCAATCACTCTCTTCGGTCTCAGCCGATTCGGTTCCCAAGCATACCACTATACATCAACAACCAACCTACTATCATTCATCCTTTCCACATGACCAAACCATCTCAACATACTTTTCATTTATTCTCTCATTTACCCACTTTCTTCCACACCACACAACTCTCTAATACGTTCATTTCTCATTTTATCAATTTTTCTCACACCTAGCACACCCCTAAGATTGTCCATCTGAACACATTGAACTTTAGATCTATACTTCTTATTCAGACCATAGTCTCACTACCATACAATAACACACGAAACCACATACCCTCATGTTATACCCTAGGACACTGAAGACTTAGTCCCTTACCATTCACCCAACGATTTAATTGCACCAGCCACCTTCCTGTAAATTCACAACTTTCCTCTTTACACTCTTAAATCAGATCCGTTCCTTCTCATCAACATATACCCTAAATATTTAAACTCAGACGCGTTCTGGCTGCTCCACCATCTAACATGGCTTTACACTGAAAAGGGTGTCCTCACTCCCTGGCTCACCAAACCTTACTCTTATCCACGTTTATTTTCAAAGCCCTCCTTTTACACACACCCTGCCAAACCTCCCTACCAATCCTCCAAAAACTCTCTTCAGATTCGCCACACAGAACCAAATCATCCGCATATAATAGGTAGGGCACCCTTCACTCAACTCCATTCTCCACCATTCTAACACCATTTCCTGCCATCCCCACCTCAAATTCTTTCATAACCCCATCCATATACAAATTGAATAACCAAGGAGGCATAACACAACCCTGTCTTACTCCGCTATTAATCCTAAACCAATCACCATTGACACCATTTATTCTTACACACGCTTCATTATCGTCATACATACTTTTGATTCCATTCAGAAGCCTACCACCAACACCATATATCACTAACACCTGCCATAACGCTCCCCTATTAACTCTATCATACGCCTGTTGCAAATCCATAAAACCTAAATACAATTTATTCTTCTTCTCCCTCATTTTCTCAATCATTTGTTTCAATGTAAAGATTTGATCCACACATCCTCTACCACTCCTAAACGCACCTTGTTCTTCACCAATCAGTCCTTCAGTCCTCGACGCACTCTTTCGACAAAATACCAGCATATACCTTCCTACAACACAATAAACTTATTCCCCCTATAATTTCTCCCCTTTTCTCCCTTACCCTTATACAAGGGTACTATTACCGCTCTCCTCCAATCCCTTGGAACTATACCCTCTATAAACGCTTTATTACACAACTTCCAAATCCAATCAATCACCATCTCGCCTCCGTTCTTGATCATTTCACCAGTAATTTCATCTATACCTGCAGATTTACCATTCTTCAACTTTTTCCTCTACCCATTACCTCCTCCTTACTAATAGCCTCATCCCCAAAATACCTATTTCCTACTTCTTGCACCATCAAACCCACCACATTCACTATCACCTCTTCATTACTGTTAATATTGTGCAGATTCTCAGTGTTCTTTCCACACTCCTCTCACACCTACTTCATCAGTTACAAAAGCACCATCCCTATTCATTATTCTAAGCAGATCCCTTATTCTCATTCTTAACCTTTCGAATTCCTTCCAGAAGAACTTCCTATTCTGTAAGTCCCCATTCATCCTCCTTCCAAACTGTTTCATTTACCGTTTTCTCCTACGTATATACCTTTTAGTATTTCTTTTTCCTCCTTATATAATTTAAAGCATCTTTCTTTTGAGTCTTCATCTCTTTTGCTTTTAGTACATTCAACCACGCTTTTACCTTTAACCGCTTTCATCACCTCTTCATTCCACCATTCACTGTTAACATTCTTACTTCTACTTTAGCACATCCATATACTTCTTGCACTGTTAACAATTGCTTCCTTCATTTGCCCCAGATTTGTTCAGTATCAATTTACATTCAACCGTTTTACTAGCGAGCGCTCTTACATGCTATCCTTATTATCTTGCTCACTTAACTTCTCACTTTTAATTTTACCTGCTTCCTTTCGTATCACCTTCCTCTCCATCCAAGCCCCGAGCTTAATTTTACATAGAACAACATAATGATCCGATAATCCACCTAAACCCCTAACTGATTTAACATCCCTTTTATACTTCAACATCTCCTTCTTCACCAACATAAAATCAATCATACTTTTCACTTCGATACCATCTCTACCTACACCAACTCTAGTATACTTATGGATACTCTTGTGT
>JABUQX010140981.1:22500-25000 GCA_015478945.1 Trachelipus rathkii
GAGGGAGAGAAGTAGGGCCAGTCGGAGATCTTGTAGTCCAACTCCGGGGGAGAGACGAGGCAGCCCAACTTCTTGTAGAGAGACGTGGCAGTCCAACTTCTAGTAGAGAGACGAGGGAGTCCAACTTCTTGTAGTTTCTTCTTCTTCCTGGCTTCGTAGGTCGGATCTGATATTTCAGCTTATTGTTCTATATTAGCAAATTATCTCTTAGTGGTAGCAAAGCGCTACGAATTATCTCTTTAAAGGCTAATAAGACAAAAGCGAAACACCAGATTATTTATTTTTAACGAAAAAGTCGTACAAAGTTATAATAAAAAAAAAGTTACATAAATAATAATTAAGTTTTTATACAAATAATATTAATATTTACATTTGACAAATTTTTTTTTTATTTTCATTTTTATTATAATATTTTATACATATTTAAAAAAAATTATATTTTATGGTCTAACTTTTATAAAAATGGATCATTTTAAATATAATAAAACGAAAAATTGCCGAAACTCCCGATAGATGGCGTATGCCTTCACCTTAAAAACTATAAATGAAAAACCAAAAGTGGCCTTCATATGTAATTGTTAATTGCTTAAAGTTAAATTTAATAAATATATATATATATATATATATATATATATATATATATATATATATATATATATATATATATATATATATATATATATATATATATATATATATATATATATATATATATATATATATATATACTTCTTTATATATTTTTTTTATAAAAAAATATATAATATATATATATATATATATATATATATATATATATATATATATATATATATATATATATATATATATATATATATATATATATATATATATATATATATATATATCAAATATTGATAATATTTATAATATAATATAACAAATGTAATACTTTTAATATACAATTTTTAATTATTAACATCTAAATAATGAAAATAAGTCATTTTTAAACTTAATAGACTTTGTGATATTTGTTACTTTTGCTTTTATGGTTCATTCGGAAAATATTTTCGTTTGGGGAAACTAACTTAAACACTTCACTATATATATATATATATATATATATATATATATATATATATATATATATATATATATATATATATATATATATATATATATATATATATATATATATATATATATATATATATGTATATGCTGTGCTGTATTAACGAGGACATCATTCCCATTTGCATATTGGTTTAATACTCTGGATCATGAAGTTAGCATAACCTTCATGCAGGGTAGCAAGCTTTAAGAGAATGCAATCTTTAACATTATTTAAAGCACAAGTAAGTATAAAGGGTGGAGCTTAAATATAGAGAGAGTGATACTGAAAGTGTTCCAAATCCAAAATTTTGGGTTATTCAGATAAAACTCAAACTCAGTGTGTAAAACACGTTACAATGGTAGAAGAAATGTTGGTCCAATTAAAACTTAAAAAAAAAAAAAACAATATATATAATTGAAATAATTTACTTAAAAGCATTGGCAATGATGTGTTGTACCTCTATGAATGGTTTGCCATACACCATCATGAAATAAAAATATATTCATATATATATATATATAATAATAATAATAATATATATATATATATATAATAACTATATATATATATATATATATATATATAATATATATATATATATATATATATATATATATATATATAATATATATATATATATATATATATATATATATATATATATATATTTATATATATATAAATATATAATATATATAAATATATATGTAACTATGTATATATATAGAAATATATATATAAAATGTAATAATATAAATATAATAATATAAATGTAATAATATAAATATATGTATATGTATATATATATATATAATAATAATAATATAATATATAATATATATATATATATATATATATATATATGTAATATATTATATAATAATAATATAATATAATAATAATAATGTAATAATAATAATAATAATAATAATAATAATAATAATAATAATAATAATAATAATAATAATAATAATAATAATAATAATAATAATAATAATAATAATAATAATAATAATAATAATAATAATAATAATTCTTTCACGAAAGATGCTTAAACGGGTGAACGATGATGACAGAACATTCGTCTAGTGCCAAATGCTGGATGTGAAGTCATATGAATATGGAAAATACCCCACAAACCTACAGTGAGATATAAATAGGCCAGCCCTAAATAGTAACTAGGTGGAAGAAATATATCATAACGATAAAAAATATAAATAAGGTCCAAGAAGGTAGCTGGGTAATAGAAAGTCGATAGAAACGCGGTGAGACACGGAGCGGTGCGGTGAAACAGACGATGCGGTGCGCTGGACCCTTGGTGCTAAGACCAATCGTGATGATGAACTCGGAAAACGCTTCGCCGTAACCGAAAATCGCAAATTTGACGCAGCAAGCGTCAAAAACGCGCGAAAAGAATGTTTAGCA
>JABUQX010140982.1:0-2500 GCA_015478945.1 Trachelipus rathkii
ATTGCTATAACTTCATATATATATATATATATATAACCTTATTATATATATATATTTATATATATATATATATATATATATATATATAACTATATACTATATATATATATATATATATATATATATATATATATTTATAACATATATATATATATATATATATATATATATATATATACTGCTATGCTGCTATAGTAATATATATATATATATATATATATATATATATATATATATATATATATATATATATATATATACTTCAGATATATATGTCACAGTTTTCTTATGAACGAGGAATACCCCTAAGGGCAGAACGCCAAGATGGCTGCAGGAGTCAGGGTTCTCTCAGCCTCCCGGTTGAGAGACAGGGGACTTCGTCCCCTCTCTGTCTCCATCGGCTCGAGCCCCCAAAATATGTGATAAAATCGAAAAATATGATATTATTCGATCTATATCTATATTATATCAATATATTTCGATATACCGATGTCGATATTATACGCCCTAGAACGTCTTTACTATCATAGAGGGTACCTGTCGAAATTTTATTTTTAAATCCGGCCTTCCGTTCCGAGGCCCAAACTCAACTTTGTCCCATATATATATATATATATATATATATATATATATATATATATATATATATATATATATATATATATATATATATATATATACTGCTATAACTCTTGCTATTTGCTAACTATATTATACCATACTATATATATATATATATATATATATATATATATATATATATATATATATATAATCTTATTGATATTTCCATGGGGAAATGCTGTGCAATTAATTTTAAGAAATAACTATTTAGCTTTTTGCGTTTCACAATTTCAATAATTTTGCATTATTATTATTATTATTATTATTATTATTATTATTATTATTATTATTATTATTATTATTATTATTATTATTATTATTATTATTTTTATGCTTTTTCAAACCCCCTGAAAGTATTTCTTCCTCCAGACGAAATTGCTTTCTTATTACACTCCGACATAACCATTATAAAACTATTGATTTAATTGCAGTACCAAGCTTTCGTCCTTCTTCGGGCTTTGGGTTAGGTTAGGTTTGTTATTGTGCTTTAAGTTTTTCATTCCTTTACAGCTTGTAGATGGGGAGGTTAGGTTAGGTTAGGTTAGGTTAGGTTAGGTTAGGTTAGGTTAGGTTAGGTTAGGTTAGGTTAGGTTAGGTTAGGTTAGGTTAGGTTAATTAATCAAATGAATGGACAATCTCTATCAAGGTTAGGTTTCTTTAGTTTATAAATGATATATAAATTAGATTACGATACAAAACACTAAATCCAAACACTAATATTCAAATGCAAACAATTGAAAATACACGGATGCTATTGAAAAGACGAAACAAAAAACAGTTTGGTACACATAGACACATGCTTGAGTCTTATTTATGTGAATATATTTGGCGTCAGAAAAAAACATAACAAAGATTTTTTCGTATCTATTTTAAGGGTTATTAGCCTTTTCTAATATTAAATAAATTTTCTTTCTTTAAAAATGACAAACCATAAAAATGTTAGAGGTGAAGTTATTAAGGGGAGTCAGTACTTGACCAACCTTAACTTTTTAGAGTGAAAATAAAAAAATTCACTTTTTTTTATTTCTTTAATTATTAGAATATTCCCTCCTCTACATCATGGTGAAGTTTTTGTATCGAAATTCCGAAAGTTTTTTTAGATACAGGATATTTTTTATAGGGGTGTCAAACTCAAAAATTTCATTTCCATGTTCAAAATTGCAATTTTCCAGAACCTTTCCAGGTTTTATTCACATTTATAAATAGAAAATTAAATTTTCACTTTTCACTTGAACACAACTAGATCAGAAGCTCTTCTCAGTCATTTATTGGGAGTCGGGGCCAGAGCAGAGCTGGAGGCCGAAACCGGGCCGAGACAGGGCGAAGACAGCAATGTTTTAGAAATTTTGCAGGTGAAAATATATCTGCAAAGATGGAGCTGAACAATTTTGAAAGGAGCCGGAGCGGAGACCCGGGCCAGAGCCGGAAGCCGGAGCAGGAGCCGGAGCAGGAGCCGGAAGCCGGAGCTGGAGCCGGAGCCAGGTAAATTTGAACAAAGTAAAAAAAAAAAATTAAAGATTGTTTTTTAGGTAAAAATACTTCTGCAAAGTCGGAGCTGAACTATTCTGAAATGGTAACGGAATCGGAGCTGGAGCCGAAGCCGGAGCTGGCCCTGGAGTCGGAGTCAGAGCGGAGCTAAAGAACAAATTTTTATTAATTTTGCAGGTGAAAATAATTCTACAAAGTTGGAGCTGAACAATTTTGAAAAGGGTACGGAGCCGGAGCCGCAGCCGGAGGCTAAAGCCGGAGCCGGAGCCGGAGCCGGAGCCGGAGCCGGAGCCAAAGTAATTTTTTTTAATTGTTTTTGCAGGTAAAGATACTTCTGCAAGGTCGGAGCCTGAACTATTCTGAAATGGAAACAAAGTCAGAGCTGGAG
>JABUQX010140983.1:30000-32055 GCA_015478945.1 Trachelipus rathkii
TAATAATAATAATAATAATAATAATAATAATAATAATAATAATAACAATAATAACAATAATAACAATAATAATAATAATAATAATAATAATAACAATAACAATAATAATAATACACACACATAATAATAATAATAATAATAATAATAATAATAATAATAATAATAATAATATCAGAAAAACGTTAAAAATTCTGAAATTATTTAAAGAAAAGTGAAAAAAAACATACCTTTCATGTAAAATGCAATACAGTTAATAGTAAACAATCACCAAATTTATAAAAATTAGATAATACATGGTCAAAATATATTCCTGAAGAATAATTAGAATTTCCTGAAAGGAAAAAAAAAATTAATACAAAAATAAGTAAATGGAAGCCATAATAAAAACAAATAATATTGAAAATCATTTAATTTGGAGAATGAGAGAATAGGAATATGCAGAATAGATATTATTATTAATATATATATACATATATTATTACTCTTTTTATTACAGTTATGTATAAATTATTCTTATTATTATTATTATATATATATATATATTATATCCAATTTTTTGTAGCAGTTGTTATACATACATATTATTATTATATACATATTATTATTATTATATATATATTATTATTATATATATACATATTTCATCCTTTGGCATACTACACATACTGCAGGGTATAGAGTATATATATATATATATATATATATATATATATATATATATATAAATATATATATATATATATATATATATATATATATATATATATATTAGTGGGATGGAATCGTGAATAACCACAACCGCAAAATGCGAAGCGTAACCGCGGCTGGGTCACCGATCTCACAATCGGCAACTACAACCGCAAACCGCGGCTGCTACTGGTTCCTACAAGCAACCGCAATTGCGGCTGTCGTGGAAGTTATCTTTTTCCAAGTTAGTCTTTTACTAGAAAGTTAAGCTTCCATTCGTCCCTCTTCTTTATCACAAAGTAATTCCTTTTATTGTCAAATGTTAAAATCCTTTTCACCATACCTCGATTTCGAGGCGAAGAGGAAATTAAATCAGCTCTACAAACAATAAATTCGGAGTTAACTCGAAGATTTGATAATTTGGAAAGAAATTTCTTGTATTCCATCGCAATGTATCTAGATGCTCGATATAAAGGGAAATTTTTTACAACTTCTTATGTTTTGAAGGAAGTTCAGGAAGAAATAACAAAACAATGTAAGGAACTTTCTTCAGAATATGGAAAAGATATATCTATTAACAGACATCCTTAAAGAATTTAAACTGTAGAAATAAAGAAACATTCAACATAAAGTACTGATGATCATACAGAAATAGAGCTTAATGAAAGTTTTTTGATGAAATAGCAAAATATCAAAAAGAAAAAAGGATCGATCCTAAAGATGATCTACTGTGATGGAGAGAGAACGAACATAACTTCAAAGAGTTGAAGATGATGGCTAAAAGATATTTGTCATGCCCATCTAGTAGTATACCAAGCGAACAACTTTTCAGCGGTGCTGGATTAATTTATGACGAGAAAAGGATGAGATTAACAGGGGAAAATTCAATTACAAACGCGAATAAGTAAAGACGCACTATTAATCGGATACTTTCCAGTTTCCACAGGGCGGAGGATGGGGAAAGTGGAGGGTGGGATGCATTGTGCTTAGGTCCTCGTCCCATACCCTGGTAACTCTTGTAAACAGAAAGTAAATTGCACATTAAACGACCAAAAATTTTGAAATTTTCAAGGTAATAATAATAATAATAATAATAATAATAATAATAATAATAATAATAATAATAATAATAATAATAATAATAATAATAATAATAATAATAATTATTATTATTATTATTATTATTATTATTATTATTATTATTATTATTATTATTATTATTATTATTATTATTATTATTATTATTATTATTAGTAGTAGTAGTAGTAGTAGTAGTTGTAGTAGTGCATCTAGAACGCGAAAGCGTTCACGATAAATGCGGAAAATGGTTAAACACCCAAAATCTAATTGAACGAAGAAGTACAAATG
>JABUQX010140984.1:10000-20399 GCA_015478945.1 Trachelipus rathkii
ATATATATATATATATATAACTTATATATATATATATATATACTGCTAACACTATATATATATATATATATATATTTATACTATATATATATATATATACTCTTATACATAACTATAACTATATATATATATATATATAACATATATATACTTTATCTTATAGTTGACTAAATTAGCTTTAAACTTCTAATATTTTCATATTTATTTGATAAAATTGCCCTAAAAATCTTAGGATGAACACATTTTGAATGTTAGCTTTAATAAATTAGTACATTGAGCAAACAAATTTTATAAATTATAAATAAAATAATTGAACAAAACACAACACTAGCTTTCGCCGAATATATACGGCCTCTTCAGGTGAAGTTTTGACTGACTGTGAGCGAGTCTCTAATTGATGCATTTGGTGCTGAGTATTTTTTCTTTTTTAGGAGGTTGTTATTTTTTCTGAAATCTTCTTATAGTATTTTGTGTTTTTCATTATTGTATTCTGTAAACTATCTATGTACATTTCACCCTGAATTTTGTTGAAGTTGTTCCTATTTTTTATTTTTTATACAAAAAGATTCGGTCATTTTGCGTTTTTTGTTGTCTGATGCGTAGATGATAGGTTCCATTCCATCTATATTGATTCTGTGGTTTTGATTTCTTCTGTGGTGGGTTAGAGCTGAATTCTGTTTATCGGTTACCAGATCATCCTTGTGTTGGTCTCTTCTTCTTATGAAATCAATCGTCTCTCCTATGTAAATATCTGTACAGTTGTTACATGGAATCTTGTAGATGCATTGTGATTTTTCGTAGTTTTTAAATTTATTTGGTTTCATAACTTTTTTTTAGAGGTAGGGTGTTAGATGGAGTTAAGATTAAGTTTTTTGGTAAAAGTTTTTTTATATATGGGATTACTGGATAGGGGACTGGTAAATAGGTCAAATTATTTTGGTTATCATTAATGTCATGTGTGCGGATATATATATATATATATATAAGATACAAACTACAAACAGATATCAGGCCTGTGTATGGGATCTTCACTTTCCCCAACCTTTAGTAATATATTATGGAATTAATAGAAAAGTATCATTTTTTCACTAACCCTCTGTTCTCTAACATTTATTGGTTCAGATATGTCGATGACATTTTTTCAGCCATTCCACACAATATTAACCCACAACATATCCTAACACATATAAACTCTATAGACAACAAATTACAGTTCACCCTGGAACAATCTAACAACAAAACTCTTCCTTTCCTAGATACACTAATTACTTGGAATAACAACACACAATTAAACTTCGCAATATACCGTAAACCTGCATCACACAACAATTACATACACTGGTATTCCTTCCACACAGCCAATACAAAAATAGCCAGACTTGCGTGAATATACTTGGGTGGACTTAGGATCTGTTCCCCTCCTCTAAAGAATATGATTTGTTCAAAACTTAAAAATTTACAATACCCTGAACATATAATATAAAGCATTAAAAAGAAAGCAAAAGGAAATTAATGATAACCAAAATAATTTGACCTATTTACCAGTCCCCTATCCAGTAATCCCATATATAAAAAAACTTTTACCAAAAAACTTAATCTTAACTCCATCTAACACCCTACCTCTAAAAAAAGTTATGAAACCAAATAAATTTAAAAACTACGAAAAATCACAATGCATCTACAAGATTCCATGTAACAACTGTACAGATATTTACATAGGAGAGACGATTGATTTCATAAGAAGAAACCAACACAAGGATGATCTGGTAACCGATAAAAAGAATTCAGCTCTAACCCACCACAGAAGAAATCAAAACCACAGAATCAATATAGATGGAATGGAACCTATCATCTACGCATCAGACAACAAAAAACGCAAAATGACCGAATCTTTTTGTATAAAAAATAGTAACAACTTCAACAAAATTCAGGGTAAAATGTACATAGATAGTTTCCAGAATACAATAATGAAAAACACACAATACTATAAGAAGATTTCAGAAAAAATAACAACCTCCTAAAAAAGAAAAAAATACTCAGCACCAAATACATCAATTAAGGACTCGCTCACAGTCAGTCAAAACTTCACCTGAAGAGGCCGTATATATTCGGCGAAAGCTAGTGTTGTGTTTTGTTCAATAATTTTATTTATAATTTATAAAATTTGTTTGCTCAATGTACTAATTTATTAAAGCTAACATTCAAAATGTGTTCATCCTAAGATTTTTAGGGCAATTTTATCAAATAAATATGAAAATATTAAAAATTTAAAAATATATATATATATATATATATATATATATATATATATATATATATATATATATATATATATAAAAATGTATTTAACCTTATATATATATTTATACACTGCTGCTGCTGCTATATATATAGCATGCTCTTTCTCTGATTTGGCCGAGGGTGGTGAATTTGAGACTGAATCGGCGCTGCTGCTGCTGCTGCTGCTGTATGTAACCTTAGCATATGTATATATATATATATATATATATATAACAATATATATATACATATATATATATATTTATATATAAAATATATATATATGTATACTGCATATATAACAACTTCTTAGCTCTTAACAATATAATATACTGTAACTATGCTATATACTATATATATACATATATATATATATAATAACACTATATATATATATATATACCATATATATATAACTATATATAAATGCTGACTTTTATTATTTTGGTTCACTAAAAGGGGGAGCAGAGCCAGCGTTGCCTACTCTGCCACGAAAATACTTACTGATCTTAATATATATATATGTATATATATATGTAACTTATATATATATATACCTATAATATATATATTTACCTGCTTTCTTCTTTGTATAACTCTTAACAATATATTTTGTATATATAGCAATAATAGCAACCAATAGCATATGCTGTATAATAACTAACCTTATATATATATATATATAACTATATATATGTATATATATGCTGCTGCTGTAACTTTCTCTTATATTATCTTTATAATAATAACCTTATTGCATATATAGCTTAGCAACCTTATATGTATATCTTCTGTATAACCTTATATGTATATATCTTAACAATATACATGTATATATAACTTAATATATATATATGTATATATATTTACATATGTATATATTTATGCTTACATAATAATATAACCAACCTTAGCACCTTATATATGTAATAACCCTTACATATATATATATATACATATATATAACTATATTCTTATAACATATATATATATATTTAAACTGCTATAATATATATATATATATATATAGAGAAGATATATTGTATAACAACCTTAGTAATAATAACATATATAACAACAACAATATATATATATATATATATATGTATATTAACCAACCTATCTTATATTTATATATATATAAATATTATATATGTATATATAATAATAAATATATATATATACTATATACCTGCTCTTTCTTTATATATATATATCTATATAACCTTAATATATATATATGCTCTAACTAACCAACAATATGTATATATATGCTCAACTTGCTGCTGCTGCTTAACAACAACTAATAGCAATAACAGCCAGCAATAGCCTTGTATATTTGTATATATATATGAAATCTATATATATATATGTATAACCAATATATAGCTAACTACCAACCCAGTATGCTAATAACCTTATTGTAATATTAATTGAAATAATAATATATGTATATATATATATATATATACATATATATATATACCTAACAACCGCCTTCGCGCTAACCTTGTAACAACCAACACCTTATGTATAACACCTTAACTGTATATGCTGCTAACTGCTGCTGTAACAACAGTATTATATATATATATAATATATATATACTCAATAACATAACTTAACGTAACCAACTGTATATGGTATGAACTTCCGGGCGCACGCGTATGAAGGGAATAGAGATATATTAGCGATCTTATGTGATTGAAGCAGACCGAAGGTCTGTCAATCTCGTCGTAGACGACATTTATTCTGTGTTTGTTTACATATTATTATTATTATTATTATTGTGTGTGTGTGTGTATATTCATTGACCCGTGTGTGTGTGTGTGTGTATTATTATTATTACATCGAAAGTGGGCGATCGCGAAGTGATCTGCTTCAACTCGATACCTACTCTGACTCCGGCCGGCATCCGACTCCGGTTCGACTGGCGCTCCGCATCGGCTCCGGCGGCTCGACACCGGCTCCGGGCGCAGTTTCTTTCCGACTCCGCTTGAGGCGGGAAGAACGAGTGTATGTTTATTATTATTATTATTATTATTATTATTATTATTAGTATTATTATTATTATTATTAGTATTATTATAATTTTTAACTATTGTGTGTGTGTGTGTGTGTGTGTGTGTTATTGTGTGTATTATTATTATTATTATTATTGTATTATTGTGTGTTTTGTTATTATTATTATTATTACATTAAATGACTGAAAAAAGTAAAGAAAGAAAGAAAGAGAGAGGAAAGAGAGAAGAAGAAGAAAGAAGAAGAAGAAGAGAAGAGAGAGAGAGAGGAAGAAGGAAGAAGAGAGAGAAGAAGAGAGAGAAGAGAAGAAAGAGAAAGAAGAAGAAGAAGAAGAAAGAAGAGAGAGAAAAAGAGAAAGAAAAGAAAAAAAGAAAGAAGAAAGAAGAAAGAAAGAAGGAAAGAAGAAGAAATAAGAAAGAAGAAGAAGAAGAAGGAGGAAGAAGAAGAGAAGAAGGAAAGAAGAAGAAAGAAAGAAGAAGAAGAAGAAGAAAGAAGAAGAGAAGAAGAAGAAGAAGAAGAAGAAGAGAGAGAGAAGAAAGAAGAAGAAGAAAGAAGAAGAAAGAAAGAAGAAAGAAGAAAGAAGAAAGATCAAACACTCGAGGAGCATTCCATTTCAGGTCGGAAGTACACAATGTTTGATATACACAGTCTATATGGTGTAGGTGTGTGTGTGTATTATTATTATTATTATTATTATTATTATTATTATTATTATTATTATTGTGTAGTAGTGTAGTAGTAGTAGTAGTAGTGTAGTAGTAAAGAAAGTAGTAGTAGTAGTATTAGCCGTGAGTGGTAGTAGTAGTTACAGTTATCTTCTGCGTATCTTGTTAAGAATTGGAGGGTTAGATGGGGAGGTACCTAGTCATATACAGTTACATCCCTAGATTCCCCCGAAGGAGGATTGTTAAAAATGTTCATAATTGGCTGAAATTTGGTGAAGGGATTCAAGAGTTGAATTTCTAGAAATACTTGATATGTGAATCAGAGAATCTGTGGAGTTGGCTCCGGTACCGGTGCTGGAGCCACTGCGGTTCTAGGTAATAAACAGTCGTATAACAACAATGTTGGTGTGTTTATATAGTTTATCAACCCCGTAGATCTCGAATATGTGCTTAACGGGTTATAAAGAAGACAGGTGGTAATTAGGACTTTGTGAGGAGGTCTGACAGAAAAAAAGGCCTCTGGGTGCGCAGAGAGGTCCACGGGAGGGAAGAAGAAGGATTGAGAGAAGAATAAGGAAGAAAGGAAAGAATGAAGAAGGAATCTGACTCAGAAAGAGTAGAAGGTGACAGCTGCACCGGTGCTGGCTCCAGGTGCGGTGCTGCGTTATTAAATATTTGTGTGTATTGATACAATATTGGTGTCTTTATATATTTTATTGGATCGAAAATAATGGTTTCAGGACCATCAAGAAAAATAAAAAAAAAATATAAATAAATAAATAAATAAATAAATAAAATTTCTTATTCTTTTTATGTTTATAACTTACAAATTTACGTTTTTACCCTAAATCATTAATCAATCAAACCACCATCAGCCACCATCCACCACCCTCCTACATCCAGTTGATCTATTGATCTAGATCCTATTGATTCAAACCACATTTTTGAGTATCATTTGGATAAACGCCAACATAAAATCACTATTTTTATACGAGATCAATCATATATGTTAACGTAACAAAGTTTTCACATTAATAAAACTTCTTAGCATCATCCCCTATTAAACTAGTAATGTAACCTGCAAAAAGACAAACGACACGTCTTTAAACATGAATATAGCTGTTGCGTTATCAAAGTTTATAACAATAGTAAAGTATTAACATAGCATACAAAGACTTAACCTATTCACTGTCAAATGCCTAACATATTAACGTTAACCTTACACAATACTGTAACATTTAGCAAAAATTTATCACACCATTGAGTTAATATCATACTGATCAACGAATATACTCCAACATAATAAGGTTTCCATTAACTAAAGCTAACATGGCGTAACATGAACTAAAGAATAATGTACAAAGATTAAACTAACACAACACACACGAATAAACGTAGCATTAACAAAGTTCCATGCTTAATACCACTAAAGTAACTAACACAGCATGCAAAACGTAATTTTTCAGGCATATCTCTAACATATTATCGTTAACCTTACACTAACAGTAATACACATTAATAAAGCATAACTGATCATCACAAACTATGAATATAACCCAACGACGACCCTAACACATCTTAAGAAGCAGAGATAAACGGCAACATTAACAAAGTTCCTCACATAACAACAGTAAGTAACTAACATAACATACAAACTTATTCACACATGATCAAGCATGTCTCTAACATACAACAATGTTAATTTTACATTAAACATAGTAATATTTAACAAAAAGTTATCATACCTTGTGTAATTATCATGCAGACCATCGAAAGCATGCTAACGTAACAATGTTTTCACATTAATAAAGCTAACATAGCATCATATGAACTAGGAAAATAATGTGCAGCGACAAACCTAACTTTAACTTACGCCTAATAAACTGTTAACACGATAACAAAGTTCCGCACTTAACATAGTAGTAACTAACTTTACTGCATACAAAACATAACTATATTTATACTTTTTCCAAGCATATCTAACATATTAACGTCTTATATTGACACAGTAACATTTATCAAAAATATGTATAACACCTAACCATCATAGCCCTAATGAGTAAAGACAACGAATAAAGTAAGGATTTTGGAAGCTTATCTCTTTTTAGACTCCGCCTCCTTTTAGAAAATACCAACTCAAACATGAAAAATGATTTTATGCTTTAACCATTTGCATAAAGTGATGCAATACTTATTATATTCGAACCTCTGGCAGGAATCCAAGCAGCAGTCGCCATTCGGTTTACGATTAAATATAAATGACACATCGTTGTGAATAACGAAACTCCTCGTGAAGATATCAACAACAAGCGTAGAGATGCGGGGAGATGTCTTCGTATCAGCACTGCGAAAACTATCCTACTGAAGAAAATAGTGTATAAACAACCCTTAAATGTAATGAGATTCTTTCTTTCAACCAATCAGAAGAAAGTAAACAAGAATACAATGAGCCATATCGTTCAAAAGGTATGTATTCTCGTTAGACAACTTTTTAACAACAACAACTAACACCCTGTTACAAAAATAAGTTCTTTCTTTAACCGCTTTGGGTATATGCTAACGTAACTTGTTTCACGTGTAATAAAGCTAACATAGCATCACCAGAGCTAAGCTAAGAATATATTGTACAATGACAAAACCCTATTACACCTTACGCACGAATAAGTACTAACATTAACAACTACGTAACCTATTCACACTTTTTTCCAGCATATCTCTAACATATCAATGTTAATTTTACATTAATACTATTGATTTACGTCACATTTCGAGTATCAATTCTTATAAACATAGCACAAAATGAGTTCTTTATATACTAACCATCGAATATATGCTAACACAAGAAGTTCGCTAGGGCAAACCTAACATAACATCATATTAACTAAGAGAAAATAATAGCCTGCAACGACGAATCTAGCTTTTAACTTAAGCACAATAAACTACTAACATTAACAGTACCTAGCACAGCGTACAAAACGTAACCCATTCATACTTTTCAAGCATATCCCTAACATATCAATGTTAATTTTACATTAATACTGATTTACGTCACATTTCGAGTATCGATAAATATAGCACAAAATGAGTTCTTTATATACTAACCATCGAATTATGCTAACATAACAAGGTTTTCACATTAATAAAAACTAACATAGCATCATATTAACTAAGAAAATAATGTACAACGACGAATCTAACACAACTTAAGCACGAATAAACTACTAACATTAACAAAGTACCTAGCACAGCGTACAAAACGTAACCTATTCACACTTCCTTTTCCAGCATATCTCTAACATATCAATGTTAATTTTACATTAATACTATTGATTTACGTCACATTTCGAGTATCAATTCTTATAAACATAGCACAAAATGAGTTCTTTATATACTAACCATCGAATATATGCTAACATAACAAGGTTTTCACATTAATAAAGCTAACATAGCATCATACGAACTAAGAAATGATGTACAACGACGAATCTAACACAGCTTAAGCACGAATAAACTGGTAACATTAACAAAGATCCTTAACACCTGTAAGTAACTAACAACTACGTACAAAACGTAACCTATTCTTTTCCAAGCATATCTCTAACATATTAACGTTAATTTTACATTGACACAGTAATATTTAACAAGAATTTATCATAACCTTGTTTAATTATCATACAGACCAACGAATAACTGTAAACATAACAAAGTTTTTGTATCCGAGAAGCTTGCTTAACACAAAGAAACGAAGTTCTTTATATACATTCATCGAATATAAGCCCGTAACAACGTTTTACAATAAAGCAAACATAACGCCTGAACTAAGAATATAATGTACAACGACAAACCTAATGCCCGAATACATTACCCAGACAAACTACTAACATTAACAAACTTCCGCGCTTAACAACAGTAAAGTACCTAACACATCGTACAAAACGTAATCTATTCACACTTTTCAAGCATATCTACAACATATTCCATGTTAATTTTACATTAACATGTATGTTAAAGGATTTAGCATAAACCGCAATACAATCATCATATGACAAGAATATAATGTAACCAACGAAGTTTTAGCATCAATAAAGCTAATATATCATAACCGCAACTAAGAATATAATGTACAAAAAACACCAAACCTAACATGCCCTCGCGTATGAATAATCAACTAACATCCTGAAAATTTCCCTATTAACAGGTCATACAATACTCGATATGTTTCCACTTTTTCCGAGCATATCAGCAACAGGTAAAGCACATCATCTATCAAAATCCCTTAACAAAGTGACCAATCTATCCAAGATACATGAACTATGAATGGACACTATCTTCATCAAAAAGGCTTCTTTCGTTTCGAGTATAACATCGACCTATGAATAAACATAGACATTAGCAGAATTCTAGGGCAAACCTAACGTTACTCAACAAAAGAAACAACCTAGGCTCGTTTCTAACACATCATCGTCAGTTAACACGGTAATATCTTACAAAAACTCATCGTTTCTCTCTAACAAATCAGTGTTATTTTCCCATGGTCATAGTAATATTTAACATAGCATACCTTACGAATAAACAGTTTTCATTAGCCACGGAAGTATAAAGCATTACCTTCTAAGAGAAAGCCCAGGTTGCGCCCTGAAGGGTGAATCCGGCGAGGGGGATCACCCGAAGGGGTGTAAGCGGGGGCTTACCCCTCTCGAGTCTCAGTATCGAACAGGGGCTGCGCCACGCTTCGGGGTATTTAGCCAGTTCGCACAGCCTAGTTCTGCCCAAGCTAATTGGCATTTTGCAGCATACTCTACATCTGTGCCACCTGCGACCCGCTCATACTTCTTTTGCAATTAGTCTTACAGGCTGATTTGCTTACATTCATAGATAAACATTGCTACTCTGAGGCTTAGCCAGTGACAGTTTGACCAGCCGTGCCTCTTGCTGACATGCGCGTTATGCGCGTGAGTTGTAAACTTTGTTGGACCCAATGAGCAATTAAACCCAGCCTAAATCAGCATTGATATCAGACAAATTACCTGTTATTTATTCGGCACAGCTTATAGTGTCTTTGGAGCACATTAACTATTTAAAACCTTTGGGGACCATATATACATTTTCCTTTTTATACATATATATATATATTACTTTATATATATATATACTTTCTTTTCCTTTTCTTCCTCCCTATATATGTTATACAAATTATACTTATTATATATTTTAATTATATATAAGACTTTTATACCTCTCCATTATTCGCTGTTAACATTCTTATATATATATTTTCTATTTCCTATGATTGATTGGATAGTTAATTGTGAAATGTTATTTGTGTTTTACCACCATTCAATTTACATTATATGTGAAACTTCTTGTGTTGTTAAATGTTTATATTAATGACATTATTAGTGATATATTATAATGTGATTTATTCCTTATTT
>JABUQX010140985.1:0-15000 GCA_015478945.1 Trachelipus rathkii
CGATGTACTTCGTTCATTTCGATCGATGTTTAACCGTTTCGCATTTTATCGTGAAACTGCTTTCGCGTTTTCGTGCGCCGCTTCAATATATAGCCTTAACCTTATATATATATATATATATATATATATATATTTATATATATAGCAACCAACATATATATCTTTCAACTGCCATATTATGCTCGCTATCGCTATATCTTCTGCCAACCAACCTTAACTATATGTATAACCAGCCAGCAACTATATTAACTAGCTTAATATAGCCCAATAACCAATAGTATATATAATATATATAATATATATATATAATATAACACATATATTATATATATATATATATATATAACTTAATAACATATATATATATAATATATATATATATATGTGTGTGATGTGTGTGTGTGTGTGTGTGTGTGTGTTGTATGAATGTGTGTGTGTGTGTGTGTGTGTGTGTGAATCCTCCAGAGAACTTTTTCAGTTATTGGTGGTTACCTGTAAAATAATATTGCTTAAACATATTATCTAATTAAAAGCTAGTGATATAATGGACATTGATAGACAAGCTTTTGAGATTGAGGTGTGGTTATGAGATCTCAATCACATAGCAACAAAGAACATTGACGTTAACTTTTATACTCTGTATACAGGCGTCCTCCTAAATTGGAGTTGTATTATAAAGATGAATATTAATTTGTAAATACAAATATGAAACAGATTAATATTATTTGTTTGCAATTATTTAATTGTGTTTTTAATACATAGTAAAAATTAAAAGAAAAATAATAAAAATAAGATTCGTAATAGAACTGGTGAACACATATTCAAAATTTAAATACAATGTTTTTTACGTTTAAAAATTAATTAATCAACTTTTAATAAAATATAATAAAGGTATGAAAATATAAATGTTACAAATTTTCTGAAATGAATTTGTAGTATACTAAGATCTAGAAAAAAGTTAATTCAAGTTTTCCATAATGTATAAATTTTACACAAATTTCAATAAATTTTTTCCTAAATAATAAAATATAAATAAAATATTAAAGAAAAATTTAACATAATCAATCATAATAATTAATTAAATTCAGTAAAAGATTAAAACATAATAAAATGAAATACGAGTGCTAATGGAATACTTATATGTATGTTTTTTTTTTTTTATTTTTTTTTACAGATAAATATCACCGATGCTCACGGGCTGAGCCTAATCTAGGAGGGTGTATTCATTTAACGTCTGTGAAGGACTGAGGGCAATCAGAATAGGTCACATTACTCCTAATGACCCATTTACCGGAGCCTGGGACCATACTGTTGGCGGCAAGTGCTCTACTGCCTAGAACATCAGATTCCTTTGCTTTTAACCATAAAATAAATGTATTTAAAGTTACCCTAAAAAAAAGGCCTACCATACATATACATGCAAACACATACATATACATACATACATACATACATACATCACATACATACATACATACATACATACATGCAATACATACATAAATACATATGTACATATATATGTATAAATATCTATATATAACTTATAACTAACTTCTATTATATATATCTTATATATATATCTTCTTTATCATATATGTATATATATATATATATATATATATAATAATAAATATATGTATATATATATGTAGCACAAACTTGTATGCATATATATATTATATATATCATATAATCTAATTATTTTTATAATATATTAAAATATAATATCATATATATGTAATAATATATATCATATATATATGTATATATATATATGTATAACTAACTAACCAATAATACTCCAACCAACAATAATAACTGCATAATAATAATATATATTGTGTGAGGGTCTGTCAAGGTGTGTGAGAAAATTACAATATTTTATTGATTAAAACATTTATATGATTTTCTTTACATTTTAAATAAATTTCTTTAAAACAATTTAGTATTTACAAAATATACACACTTTGCGACAATTGAGCTTTTCATTCGTCTTTACATAAATCAAAGAGACCTCTAGAATCTAAACAAAAGGAAAATTTTAATAGATACATAATAAAATTATTTTAAAAAAGTTAGTTGGTTGTTTTTAACTATCCTTCTTCTTGAAGTTTCCCAAAATGCTAAGTGAGTAATAGGAACTTTTGAGGCGTATCATCCAGCTTCATGTCTCCAGGAGTCCTATTGAAGTTATTTAAATTATAAATGATTACTGATTCAAAAATTTTCTTTTCTTTGGGCCTTGGAATTCAAATAAAATGGGAGCCTCTTCTTTTATAATGATTTTATATGGGTTTAATTGGAGACCGATGAGTGAGAGGATTTAGCAAATTCCCTTTTTGGTGTCATTAGTTAAAATCACGATTTGTAATTACTGACGGTAATTCTTCTAGCAGTGAGTCCCGATAGTTTCACCTATGTAAACATCTTGGCAATTTGTTTTTACTATGACTGGTCTTGTAAATGTGGATTATTATGTAATTTTTGATTTTGAGGCAAACCAGCAATTGCATTCTGGAGCCTGTCTGGTACTGCAGATGTTTACATAGGTGGCTTTTCATAGAAAATTACTCAACAATCAGATTTATGTGTTTTCCCCAGTATCGCCAGCCTATTTCTTCACAAAATCATAAACATTATTTTACCACTGCAATCAACTCAGAAAAGAAAATTTTTCAAGGATCGGTAATCGACCCTGTTTAAATGGCTTCAATGGGACCTGAGACCGCGAGGAGTGGTGCCGAAGATACCCGCCGCCACGCTCTGAAGCAGAAAGAAAGGACTAACCAACTTTTTAAAATACGTATCTTCCTTCACCAAAAAATTTTCGCACAGGCAGGAAACCTCTGCGACCTTCATTATTGCAAATGGACAGAAGACTGTTTTTAAAATTTTTAACTATTGTAATATCGCTTTATAATGTGCAGTGGCGCAAAGCAGAGCATTCGGCCACCTGTATAACGGTTTACGTTTTAAGAGTAAGAGTTTTCGGTCCTTAATATATATATAATAACGCCCAGCCAACAACCACGCTCTTCGCGCGCCGCGCTGCCATATATATAATATATATATACATATATATGCTTAACCAACCATATATATATAACCTTATATATATCATATCAGCTACGCATTACTATTATTATAACGTTATCATTGTTATCCGCGTTGTGTCTGTATTTGGAGTTGGTATCAATTCTGGTATCAGAATTTGACAGAATTTCAATATTAATGGAGTACATGCGGTGTGTTATCACTCCTGTCATTACATCATTATTATCAGGAACTATCATTTTATCATTACCATTACTAATTATTATTATTATTAGTTATTATTGTTATGCTATACACTATATTTGCTTGAACAACATACCAGCTCTTCGGGAAGATAAATTGAAACAGCTGAGGGAAGTTTCAGTCCCAGGCAGCTCCACAATTAGAGACCTTCTTCAAGTGGGTATTTACGACGAAGACGTTGCCATCAATTCAGTTCATTTATAATACATTTGAAGGTAAAAGCCAACGTCGTATCGTATAAAAATTTCAATTAATTTCGTTTCAAAAATTATGTTGAGCCATTTAGTTGCTTCACACCAATTGATTTAAAATTCTTAATTACTGTAAAAATGTTATTTTTCATTGAATACATTCAGATACAATATTGTATCAAATTCTCAAAATATGTTCAATAACAAAGCTCTTTCTCTAAACATATAACTTCTCCAAGCAAATCATTTATGCTAACCAGGTGGAAATCAATTCTTCTGACTTTTGTTGCAACTTATGGCAGGTATGCTAGTGTTAATTATATGAAGTTTGCGATTGATATATTCAGTTTATGTAGCGTTAAATTCGGAAATTGCAGTATTTAGATCTTGAATATAGTACATTACATTCTGGAGAAAGATTGCTTAAACTTAGGATTATTTGAGAGCAGTGAAAAATATGGAAAACAAATTTTAAGATCATGCTAAACAAATTTAAAATCATGCTAAACAACCAACTTTAAAATTATGTTAAGCTTCAATATTTAATATAAATTGGAACATAACTACGTGCAAATTTTTGAGAAAAAAAAATAATTAGTATAACTTGAATACTAAATTCTTAAAGCAGCATAACTTTGAAACAAGAAAAAAAATTAAAATAATTAAATGAGTAACAATAAGCAAAACTTTTTAAAAATTTCTAAAACAATAATTCAAAATAACGTTAATTAATTAAAATAACCACATTTGTTTTTACAGATAAACACCGCCGCTCATGGGCAGAAACCTAATTTAATATAATATTTAACAGTCTGAACGACGAAGCCAAACCAAGGAGAATAGCTCATTCTTCCACAGCACCAGTTGCTATAGAACCCCATCATTTTGTTTGGCGAGTGCTCTACAACTGAGCTATCGGGCGCTTTTTATATAAATAAATATAGAATAAAAAAAATACAAATAAAAGATATATATATATATAAAAATAAATATATATATATATATATATATATATATATATATATATATATATATATATATATATATGCATAGGATATATCCACCATATATATATATATATATATATATAGTCATGTAAATCTTATACGGTCATAGTTAAAAGGTAAGAAAATTTTTACAACTATACATATAAATCATATAATCTATATACATATAATCACATATAAAGGGAAAATTTTAAGCTTACCTATGCTAAGGTGGTTTCATTATGCTGTACGAAAAAAGAAGAATTAATATTGCACCGGTGTTACTGGGAGGGCGCGTTAGCGATCTGCAATGCACTCACGGCATCATGTATACCACGCTATGGTATTCATAAATTAAATAGTGTGGCTTGGCGTTTACATTCACTTAATTATGCTTTACAAACTTACGTTCCATAAATCGAATTTAAACTGTGGTAAATTGCCATAGGTTACTAATTATTATAAGCTTAGGTGTGAAGCCCAAAAAAATATATATCAATTTCTTTTTATTGTAATATTAATTAAGAATTATATTTGAAAATTCACCATTTACAAAGAAAGTTTGTGTCTTTTCAGTTTAATAAATTTTTCCCTTTTAATTTTCTTTTATTTGAAAAATACCTCGCTGATTAATTTTTTCCGTAGAGAATATACATAAATACTATATATAATAATAATATATATAATATATATAAATAATAATAATAATAATATAATAATAATAACTTATATATATAATATATATATAACTATTATATTCTTCTTTAACAATATCAATAATAATAATATAGCAATAATAATAATAACTAATATTTCTTTATATATGTATATATATATGTATATATATATCATATATATATATAGCAATAACCAACATATATATATATATATTGTTTCTCGGACATCAAGAGACATTAAACGAAAAGAGGCAACCAGTACATCAATCTCCACGCTTAAAATCAAAATCCCCTCCACGTTCAATTAAAATAAATTATGAAGTCAAAATTTGTCGACACAGTTTCTATGACATATCAGAGAAAGAGATTCTTTTAAAAAATTTCCTATATAACTTCAGTAGTAATTTTAAGCAATTGTTTCAATTTCTATTAAAAAGCCTAAAGTATTAAAGAAGTACAAAACTATTTAAAAGAAACTGATTATATATATATATAACTATATATGGCATATATATATATATATATATATAATAATAATAATAACCATAGCCATATATATATATATATCTTGCTATATATATATATATAATATATAGCACTATTATATCTTTACCTTCCACTATATATGTGTATGCCATGTGTTTCAAGTTCCTAATGAAGACCACGGTGTTTTGCAAACACGAAGAAAAAATCAATAGAAAGAAAATCTTTCTTCATTTGAACCATTTTGGGAATTTCTTTCATTTCGAAACCTGGAAAAAAAATTAAAACATATTAGAATACTGTAATTGTCAATTTAAGGGACAAAAGAGGATATATATATATATATATATATATATATATATATATATATAACAACCTTAATATATATATATATATATATATATATATATATATATATATATGCTGCTATGTATATATATATATATATTTGTTTATTTGTATATATATACGTAAACATTCGACAGTCACAAAATTTTTTCAACGACCCTACCCATAATATATATATATATATATATATATATATATATATATATATATATATATATATATATATATATATATATATATACTTTATAACAATATATATATAACTATATACTAGCTTATGTATCTCTCTTTCTGCAGAATAAAATAAATCTGAAAATAAATTCAAATTTTGTGACAGTATTTTTGGAAGTACTTTATATATATATTTATATATATATATATTTATTTTTATTTATATGGTATATATATATATATATATACAAACTTTATATCGTAATATATGCGTATATTCATATATATATATATATATATATATATATGTTAAATATTGCATAATCGCAATTTATTTATATAAGGTCTTAAACAATTAAACAAAGAAATAACATATAATGGGATGATAAAGAATTAACTGCTGCCTTCTCCGGGGATTGAACCACCGCGTGTTGCGAAGAGGACAATATACCCGATGCTCTACCACTGAGCTATCCCCCAACCCCAACAAAAGAGTTGGATTCAAGAACAGTTTAAAGCAACCGAGGCCCCCTTCAGGGCGACATCACCACGTGTCCAGCCTATCCTATCCCTCGTTCTTAATTAATAATAATTTTATACAAATTATTAAGAACGAGGAATAGGGTTAGTGAACATCTCGTGATGTCGGCGAAGAAACCAGTTGCTAAAGCTATTTCTTTATTGGAGTTAATCATTCAGATGTGTAAACGCAAGAAGTATGTCATTCTAATACGCGTTGGATCTTGTGATCTTTACCTTCCAATTCTTTGTTTAAGACGTCGCTCACTATCTTATGTATATATATACATATATATGTATATGTGGATGTAGCTATGTGTATATATATAACATATGTAACTCATTGATATAATAGATGGCGTTATATACTCTTTCTTACTATTATTTATCATTTGTTATTCATATATATATATATATATATATATATATTGTAACGGGGGCGGTTTGTTATGCCACCAGTGTTATGGGGCTTGCTGTTTTATTTGTCGTCTTTTATTTACTTCACCCCTTTCTTATACGCGAGGTCAAGAGATTCACCTGGAGAAGAATTGAGAAACTCAAGAGTACCACAGGTTGAGAAAAGGAAAATGATTGACACTCAAATATAAAATTTCAATATAATAAATAGTAAATCATAAATATATATACCAATATGAATGTCTTATTTATTCCGCTAACCAAGTTCTAGTCCTAATACTAACCTATTAGTACGACCTAGCAAGCGAATAATGGTCGTCAAATAAATAACAATTTTCAAATAACTTCCTCAAAAATATATATACAAGTAGTAACTTTATTAATGTTAACGGTAAACTTTATGGGAACGATACGCCCCTTGTTTGTACTTAGTCCCGTTTTGACCTGGGTCCAAGTTGCAAAATCCTTTGTTGTAACTCGTCACGATTCTGTAATTTTGTCCTTTTATTCTGCTAGCAGTTTCCAAACTTCTATCGGGAGTCGTAATGACACCTGATAAGCCTTTCTGGGAAACGTATAGTCAGCCCCTCGATGTAGATCCTCCCTAATACGTCCCAATAACTACTTCGGTTGTAACGAAAACATAGGTAACCTTGTTGACCTGGAGATATATTAACCAAATTTGGGGTTGACCTTTTCTATTCGATCACAAAACAAGTAAAAGCATGATCCGGCCTCACACTCAGTCCCCGATAACCTGGGAACAGTAATCTTCGTATAGACTAATCAGAGTTACAATCCTTTACGTGTTAATTCACAGTAATTTTCCAAACTTTGATATAATTTCACAATTTTGTTTTTTAGACAGCACAAAACTTTTGATTCAATTCCTCCAAAAAAGACAATATGTTTTTAAATCTGAGACTCTGAGCTTAATTATTCTTTTGATTTTCTAGTTGGTTTGTTCCTTTATAATATATATATATATATATATATATATATATATATATATATATATATATATATATATATATATATATATATATATATATATATATATATATATATATATATATATATATATGTATATATATATATGCATGCATGGAGTGTTATGATACATCTAAGGTAATCTAAGTGCCAAATGGTTCGCCCCTATTGCGCTGATATCCATATATCTTCATAGATAGATAGATAGACTGTAATCCTTTATAATCGTATACAAACACATTTAATAAAATGTACTTATTTACGATAATGAAGGATGTACTTGAAATAAGAACGAAAAGATAATTAATACTGCAAAAATCATTTCGATGAATATATATATATATGTATATATATATATATATGCATATATATATATATATATATATATATATATATATATAACTACTATCTTTATATAATATATATATATATATATATATATATATATATATTTCAAAAGTCCCCTAAGTGGGTTTGAACCTTTACACTTTAGGATGTTAAGCCAAGAGTGGTACCCCTTAACCACGATGAGCTAGGAAACCTGCCGGGTTCCACTGGCTTTCGCTGAGGTGAGGCATGTCACGTTGACATCCAACACTCAGATAGATTTCTACCGCCACATTTCTCTTGGGAACAAAGCTTTCCAGTGGAACCTGGCAGGTTTCCTTTTAGCTCATATTAGCTTAATATTATTTCTCTTTGAACCCTTACCCTAAAGGGTAAGGGGTTCAAACCCACTTAGGGTTATTAAAAAATACAAACCCAAATGCATCACCTTAAGTGTTAAATGTCTGTATATATATATATATATATATATATATATATATATATATATATATATATATAATAACTTCTTCTATATATATATATAGCATGTAATAATACACAATAATAATAATATATATGGATGTAATATATATATATATAGTAATAATATTTATTTTTTGTAAGGTTTAATGTATGTATATACATAATATAATAATAATATGTAATACTTAACAACATAATATATAATAATAATAATATAATAATAATATGTAATATAATAATATGTAATATATATGTATGTATATAATAATAATATATATATATATATATATATAATAATAATAATAATAATATATATATATAATAATAATAATAATAATAATAATATAATATATATATCATATATATATAATATTCTTTGTATTTCTTATCCTCATGACCTTGACCTCATTTGGAAGAGTCACATTATTTCTTTCTTAGAAAGCTCCCAACAAGCTAGGTGTTCTGAACTACCTTCGGAATATCTTCACGCCACCCCAGATCTTTATTGATGTGTCATTCGCCCTCTGTGTGAAGCATACCTCATATATCTGGTGTGGTTTCACTTACACATCACTCTTTAAAAAAAGGTGAAGTCTAGAGTTTTTCGTCCTATCAGCTCTCCTACCATCACTAACTCACGGCACATTCTTTATATTATCGCTATTGAAAAGAACAGTGTCCTTCTAATCTCTCTGATCGAATACCTTTCCACTGAGAAGGGCTCGCGCGACACTCCTTGCTACACAATCTCATTTTTGTCTCTATCCAGTTTTTATCAGACCACCAGACGTAACAGCTATGCTCAATCTTATATGTAATCCATTGGTAAAGTCTGAAACAAGATTCCTTTATCTATTTTTGCAACTGCCAAAGATTTGCACATTTTCAAACTCCGTTTATCGGGGCATGTCGGTTTTTCAATTGCAAACGGGTCGGTAATTTCCCTGACTCCTTAGCTTTTAATCCTTTGGTAGAAATCTGCCTTTGCCCAACAGAGGAGGCATTATATATATATATATATATATATATATATATATATATATATACAAATTTTATATATATATATATATATATATATATATATATATATATATATATATATATATATGTATGTATATATATTTATATATATATATATATATTATATATATATATATATATATATATATATATATGTTATTATTATATATATATATATATATATATTTATGTTATATATATATATAAATATATTATATATATATATATATATATATATATATATATATAGTATATATATATATATATATATATATATATATATATATATATATATATATATATCTATATATATATATATTTATATATATATAAAATAATTTCGATGCTTGAAAACATGATAAATTATATATATATATATATATATATATATATATATATATATATATATATATATATATATATATATATATATATATATTTATATATATATATATATATATATCCGATTATAATCTATGTTAAAAATAATAATAATAATTAACAGTAATAATAGTAATTGGAAATATAATAATATCAAGTTTATTCAATAAAATAACATCTTAATCCGCAGTTTTTCTATTCTCAATATTTGCAACCATTCATAAATAAATAATTTTAGAGTATATATTGTTAAGTTAATAGTATATAAGTTAATAGTATATATTGTTAAGTTAATAATTTATAGATAATATACTGAGGATTGCATGTCAAAAATTGAAAATTGTTAAAAATTGAAAACTGTCAAAAATTGAAAATTGTCAAAAATTAAAACTTGTCAAACTTTCGCAGTTGATAATTGAATCAATTCTACTAATTATGAATAATAACCTTTGAATATGCATATTATAAATTGTCGAGTAAAAATCGACAGCAGTTTGTTAGAATTGGCAGTGGAAATTCTTTTGGCATCGTCCCATCACTAATATATCTATCTATCTATCTATCTATCTATCTATCTATCTATCTATCTATCTATCTATCTATCTATCTATCTATCTATCTATCTATCTATCTATCTATATCTATATCTATATCTATATCTATATCTATATCTATATCTATATCTATATCTATATCTATATCTATATCTATATCTATATCTATCTATCGATCTTATATATATATATATATATATATATTTTATAATATATATATATATATATATATATATATATATATATATATATATATATATATATATATATATATATATATGATTCGACCGTCGTCGAGTGTGGACTTAGTGGAAACCAGAGGGGAGGCGAAATACAGAGGGACCAGAAGAGAGAGAGATTGGAAAGAAGAAGGATAGTCAGAGGCGATTTATTGAAGAGATGAAGTCGAATCTGGGATTCTACTGAAGATTTGATTGGAATATTTTAAGAGAAGAGAGAAAGAAAGAAAGAAAGCGTTTGATTCATTCATGGTGGCTAGAAATTTCAAGGAAAAAGAAAATTATGATTTTGGATTTTAAAAAATGTAAAATTTTAAACATATAAATTTATTTCATTTGTAATATGGGTTCGAGGAGCAGCAAAATGTTTGAAATCATTTCTTTTTGCTATTTTGGATAATTAATTATTAAATACAAAAATAAAATTATAAAGAAGAAATTTAAAATACTAAATTGAAGAAGGTGGAGCTGCGTTTCCCAAGTCTATCGTCGAGTCATATGAAGTAAATTTTCCAAATTCTCTTCCACTGGTAGCAAGGGGCTGGAAACCCCTCCTATCACATTTATCTTTCCGCGAATGTTGGTGATATTTCGTTTAACATACTAATAGTAATAACAGTGATTGTGGTGATAATGATAATAATAATAATAATGTTAATGATAATTTTTAATATGGTGAATAGTGGTAAATAATTTTAATATATAGTGAAATATATATAACAAACATACTAATAGTAATAACAGTGATTGTGGTGATAATGATAATAATAATACAGTTTAATGTTAATCTAAATTTTTAATATAGTGAATAGTGGTAAATAATATTAATATATAGTGAAATATTGTGTAGGCATATCAATATTATTATTAAAACATAGTGCAGTGCATCATAATAATAATAATATTAATATTAAAATATAGTAATTACTGGTGATTAATAGTGAAATAAAGTGTTTAGCAATTTAATAATAATATTAATGATAAAAATAATAGTATGTAATATTAATATATATGTATATATTTTTTTAAATTTTTTTTTATGTATTTCATATTTATTTATATAAAAGCGCCCGATAGCTCAGTGTTAGAGCACTCGCCAAACCAAGCGAGGGTCCCAGGTTCGCAACTGGTCGGGTGGGAGAATGTGAGCTATTCTCTCCTTGTTTGGCTCCGTCCTGCTCGGACGTTAAATGAGTACACCTCCTTCTTAGAGCTCTGCCCGTGAGTGATGGTGGTGTTTATTTCTGTAAAAATATATATATATATATATATATATATATATATATATATTATATATATATATATATATATATATATATAATATATATTTATTATATTAATAAATATATATATATATATATATATATATATATATATATATATATATATATATATATATATATATATATATTATATATATATATATATATATATATATATATATATATATATATATATATATATATATATATATATATATATATATATATATATAAAAAATAAAAATATTATATATATATATATATATATATATATATATATATATATATATATACTTTTTCTGAAAAATGGATTCCCCGGCTTTCTCATTGAAAATGTTTTTAGAAAACAGCTCTCTTTAAAATTTCAACAACCTCTTCCGGCCAAATTAACTGTATCTAAGGAGCTTCTATATCTCAAGTTGCCATTTTTGGGGAATGTGAGTTACCAAATTGAAAGGAAAATTAATGAAATATTAAAAATTAATTACCCCATCTTAATCTAAAACTGATTTTTAATAATGATAACAAAATTGGAAAATTTTTCAAGTCTAAGGAAAGACTTCCTACACCTTTTTGCTCATCGGTGATATATAAATATAACTGTGGTGGCTGTGATGCCGCTTATATTGGGAAGACTACTCGAAGTCTTTCAACTAGTATTGCTGAGCACAAAGGTGTTTCCTTCAGAACTTTGGAACAATTACATCATCCCCCTCGCATTCTCTACAATCAAATTACCTTATAAAGGATTCAAATTTTAAAATTTTAGATTATGAACATGAGCCGGATCTCCATTTGTTGGAATCTTTGGTTATATGGCACCACAAACCCTTTGAAGTGAGATTTCGCCATTTAACCATACTTTTCTTAAATGTTATATATTTTATACTTACTTATCTATTTTATGTTTCATATTGTCAGTTTAATTATTTTTTGTTCATTATACTTTCAGCTTTGAGAATGGGTTGAAGATTTGCTCATCCGAAACTAGTCGGCAATGTATTTTGTAATAAAAATGCTTGTTTGTTTTGTCCTAGCTGTTATATATATTATTATTATATTTATACACATATATATAGCATATATATTATATATATATATATATTATTGGTTATTATTTATTGGTTATATATATATATATACATATATATTATATTATATATATTATTATATATATAAATATATATATGTGTATATATATTATATATATTATACATAAAGTATATATATATATTATTATATATATTATTATATTATTATTGATATATATATATATATATATATATATATATATATTATTATATATATATACGTCACATATATATATATATATTTATATAGCATATTATTATATACATATATATATATATATATATATATATATATATATATATATATATATATATATATATATATATATATATATATATATATATTTAACACGTAAGCGAGGTGATGACATTTGTCATTTCAAATTTGCACCGTAAAATATTACAAAAACTATTCTGCTAATCACAAATTTCGAATGTTTGTTAATGCCAAAGGGATGATGCAGATTTTAATTTAATAATGTAAAACAATTTACAAGGCTTAAATGACATTCCAATTTCATTTAAGAATTTAAACCATTTTCGAACCAGCAATTACCGCATTTGACTGTATATAATCTTTGAAGCATCTGATCCCCTTAAGCCCGATTCCTTAAGCACCTTCAGTTCATTTATCTTATTGCATAATATAACTAGCAAGTTTTGTTTACAACGACATCCCAAATTATTATATGTCAATAATATAATGGGAAATCGATATTATAATATAAGTAAACTGTGTTTGTTCAAGAATTGAGCAGTGCTAAAAATATAAAAGGGTTTAAGTTAAGCAAAGAAACAATTCATGAATTCAAGAATATACAAGCAATACAAATACTGTAATGTTCAAGAAATGTAGATAACAGTAAAGTAAATAAATGAAATTTTTACCTGCAACATGCAAATTTTTAATGGGAACCTTGGGGTTTATTCAATTCTCCTATCTTCCCAGAGAGCATTTTTAAATTTGATTCAAATATGAAACAAATTTGCAACGTCAAATTTGCAAGCTTGCTAAAAGCTTGCCTAGGATTTCCACAAGTGTGATTTATATTATGTATCAAACATGCTAGTTTACACCTGTCAAAATTGCAGCAATTTTTTTTTTTGCAAACTTACAACAAGTGTGCTTAAGCTTCACAAACTTGCAACAAGGTTGTGCATTCTCTGCACAAGTTGATGCAAGCAAGCTTAAAATCCCAGAGGTTTGATACAAGTTTGAAACAAATATGTCAAAGCTTGCACAAACTTTGATTAACTAACTAAGGCCAATTAACACCGATTAATGTGAAGCTGCTTTATGCATTCGCCCGCCTATGCGTGACGCCAGACCACACTTTTGACTCCCTGACTTATTCGAGATAGTATTGAAAACCCAGGCCACTTGAATGCTAAAACCACAACGTAATTAAAGCTGCATAAAATATTATTTATATTTGACATCGCAAATATTCGTGTTTAATTTTTACGAATTTATCTATTTTAATTATATATATATATATATATATACAGGCAGATATATATATATATATATATATGCTATATATATAAAAGAAGTTATATA
>JABUQX010140985.1:25000-27500 GCA_015478945.1 Trachelipus rathkii
TCTACAATGTTTCTATCAACAATTTTTGTCTTCAATTTTACCCAAAATATGTTGCTCAGATGTTGGCACCGATGTTGCCAATCTGGAAATAAATTCATTTGTTCTACCTATTTTGTTTTTTTTAAAGTTCACATCTCACGGGCATAGCACTATTAATTAAAGGAGGGAAACTTCTCTAGGTAATTTCTACCTAGGATCCGGACTAGGGATCGAACCCGGGCCCTTGTCATGCGACTCTGTCGCTCTTCCGATTGAGCCACTGACTATCCTAAACTCTAAAACTATCATTGTTCCTAAATAGAACATATTTTCTATTTATCCCCTTCCTCTGATATCGTCATTTTGGATCATATGAATGCTTGCCACCGTCAGTTGCTTTCTTCTGGCTCTTAAGATACAGCTTTCGAACTTGCCTACCATTTTCAGAACCTACAGAGAGTGCAACTCTCTACTAGTACCCCTGACCTTCTTGGAGATGAAGTCAATATACAAGATATTTTCTTAACTTCCAATGCTTTTCAGAGAGAGAGAGAGAGAGAGAGAGAGAGAGAGAGAGAGAGAGAGAGAGAGAGAGAGAGAGAGAGAGAGAGAGAGAGAGAGAGAGAGAGAGAGAGAGAGAGAGAGAGAGAGAGAGAGAGAGAGAGAGAGAGAGAGAGAGAGAGAGAGAGAGAGAGAGAGAGAGAGAGAGAGAGAGAGAGAGAGAGAGGCTTTCCCTTGTGGTATCAAGCTGTTTCTACCTTTAAAGTCTTCTGATTGCTTCATATCTTCTTATCTTCTTACCAACTCTATCTTTTTTTTCAAAAGTTTTTCTGCACCTACTAATTGGTGAGAAGATGTATTTGGCAATACTTTGATGTTAACTTCTTTGATATCTCATAAAATTGTTTCTGTGGAAGGAGTCCGTCGAAGTGTACAAAATCGCACAACTGAGGAGATTCTCTTTGATATGGAAGCAATCATTTAATTGTACTTTCTCTCCGACTTAAATTAACAAACACTGATTCAATTCTGCTTGTTTTAGACTCTCGAGCGAAACATTTGATAAAAAAAAAATACATAAAACTCCCGAAAGACAACTGAAATAATGAAAATAATTGATATCAGCTTTGATCATATTTAAATTTTATTATATGAAAACAATTGTATTATCCTTGAAATTAACAGAAAATCTTAATTTTTTTTGTTTATAATAAAGAGGGCTTGATGCTGCACGGGCTGGTGACTCATGGTTTAGACTTTAGAGTTTAGACCAGTGGTGCCCAACACGTAGCTCTCGGGCAACATGTTGCTCGCGTACCGTTCTAATGTGGCTCGCGAATCGCGTATTCAGATTTATCACGTTTATTAAAATTTAAATAGTTTTAGAAATTATAGGCTATGGGGAGTCTTGTGTGGTAGCGCTTGACATATCTAAGGCCTCTGACAGGGTATGACACACATCGCTACTCTCTAACCTCCTTTGGATTTCCTCCTTCTCTTTGCTTACTCTTGTCTAGTTTTCTTTCAGATCGTTCCATTTCAGCTCTTGTTGATGGAGCAACCTTTTTCTTCTTTCGCTTTTCTTGTTTATTGTGGTGTTCCTCAGGGTTCTGTTCACTCTTAGGCTGCTGAGTCAACTCTCCATTCCTCCACTCATTTCAAATGTGTTCCCTCGTTTGTATCTAGAGTTGCCTCTCGTCTACAGTTTTCCGATTCAATTCTTGCCGATGAGGTCGGGATTTCTCAGTGGGCTAACCGCATTCTTGTGAAATTCAACTCTTTCATATCTCCCTCTCTAAAACACCTTCCAACTTTCCCATCCCCTTCGACGGCTCTAATGTCTCACCTGTAAACAACATAACTATTCATGGACTGAACATAAATAGTGAATTGTCTTGGAGACCTCATATCGATGAAGCTGGGAATTCTGATCAGATTGCGTGAATTTTTCCCCTGTTCAGTTACTCCAGTTATATAAGAGTCTTATTCGCCCCTGTATGGAATACTGTTATCCCATTTGGGGTGGATCCGGTTTCACCCTCCTTTTGGATAGTGTTGAGGCTAAGGGTAAGAGACTAATAAACTGTCCAATACTTTCTAATTCCCTTGACCCTCTTTCCCTGCGAGGATGTTGGTGCCCAATCTCTTTCTAGCATATAACGGCAGGTGCTCGAGACACCATTCCTCACATTCTCAACCATCACGTCGCCCTCAAACAAGAGGTGTCTTACTTCTCACAAGAGTATTGTGTGAATGTTGGAGACTCAAGGTTTAATCGTTGTGGTGCCTCCTTCTTTCCAGCTACATCTGTTTTGTTGAACTAAATGCCTTCATCCATTTTCCTTCATAATTCAATCTTCCTCTCTTTAAGTCTCACGTCTACGCCCACCTGAGGGAATTGTAGACAAGGGACTGGGTTTTTTTACTTTTCTTTTTTTTTTTTTCTTTTCATCCTTTCTTGTCTTTTTTTGTTTCCTGCCTCCTATAGAAAAGACAAAGCGCGGCAGTGTCGCATCGAATA
>JABUQX010140986.1:15000-22500 GCA_015478945.1 Trachelipus rathkii
TATATATATATATTATATATAGTATGTGTAGATAATTCCTTTATCAAATTTCACCTTGGAAAATTCTGACATTCCCAATTTCTCTCTCTCTCTCTCTCTCTCTCTCTCTCTCTCTCTCTCTCTCTCTCTCTCTCTCTCTCTCTCTCTCTCTCTCTCTCTCTCTCTCTCTCTCTCTCTCTCTCTCTATCAGGTGTCCAAAAACCTAAATTAAAAATACTTCCAAAAACCATTAATTCCATATACCTTAATTAAAAAATAAGGGAATTAAAAGTACTATTGGTATGAATTAATTATTTATCAAAATTAATCTTTTAATTTTAATAAATTACAATAATTTCCAACAAGTAAGAAAGAATGATATACATGAATTAAAAGTAATTTTAATATAAAAAAAATTGATTAAAAATTAATCATATAAATTACAATAAGAAATAAAGACTGATTTATAGCACATTTTTTAATTATTAGATTAGACAAAGTCACTTTAAGTCTGATACATGAGCTTTCGCTCAGGTAATCAAAGTTTATAAATATTTTCTCAATCTATAATAATAATAATAATAATAATAATAATAATAATAATAATAATAATAATAATAATAATAATAATAATAATAATAATAATAATAATAATAATAATAATAATAATAATAATAATAATAATAATAATAATAATAATAATAACAAAAAATAACAATAATAATAATAACACACAACTATAATACAATAATAATAATAATAATAATACACACACACACACACAATAATATAATAACACACACACACACACAATAATAATACACACACACACACACACACACACACTCACAATACACACACACACACACACAATAACAATAATAATATTCATAGTACACACACACACACACAATAATAATAATACACACACATACATACATAATAATAATAATAATAATAATAATAATAATAATAATAATAATAATGAACGAAATATTGATAGACCTCTCATTACATAAAAGAGCAACACTTAAAGCTCAAGTTTTCAAAATAAAAAGTAAATAAATAAATAAATAAATAAATAAAAAAATAAAATAATTAAATAAATAAATAAATAAATATTGTAAAAAAAATAAAGAATTTGATAAATAATAATAAAAAAAAGAAATAAAAAAATAAGTAACTCATAAGTATGGAAAAACTCGAACAATTTCTTTAACAATATTTTTGAATCTAATTTTTTTTTAGACCAAAGCAGTGAATCTAATAAAAAAAGAAGTAATTGAAATTTATGTCGGCACGAAATTATATCATTAGCCTACGTGGAAACTGCCAAAATAATTTATTCAGTCATACGCTTAATTTTTTGTTAATGGTAAAACAAAAAAGAAAAAACAAAGCGTACTACTCCTGCTAATAATAATAATAATGATAATAATAATACACACACACACACACAATAATAATAATAATAATAATAATAATAATAATAATAATAATAATAATAATAATAATAATAATAATAATAATAATAAGTGAAAAAGAATATTCCTAAAGCATATTAGAAATATTTGGACTCAAACACCTACTTCCATAAACTCAAATATATATATATATATATATATATATATATATATATATATATATATATATATATATATATATATATATATATATATATATATATATATTTATTTGCTATCGCTACATATATATATAAGGTTATTGTTTACATATATATAAGGCTTGACTGTTACCTGGACGTTAGTTTATTAGACCTTTTAAATATATCTCACCGGAAAGAAATTAAATAAAATGAGAAATATTTTCGCTGAAAAGGTATGAAATATGAAGTTGAAAATAAAACTAAGAATGTGATATAATATGCATATGAAAATGAATATTACATAAGATATATATATATATATATATATACGAAATAGCGAAATCTATTTATATATATTTTTCTATCCCTCTATATATATATTATATATATATATATTATTTCAAGTTATACATATATATATATATATATATGTATTATGTTATGGCATATATATATATGTTTCAAATATGCGAAATCTTTTAATATTTTTCTATCCCTCCTCCATCAAGGTTTCTCTGTCTCTCTCTCTGTCTCTCCCTCTGTCTCTCTCTGTCTCTGTCTGCTCTCTCTCTCTCTCTCTCTCTCTCTCTCTCTCTCTTTCTCTCTCTCTCTCTTTCTCTCTCTCTCTCTCTCTTATTCGGACATAAAAATATAAATAGAGTATTTGCAAATAACAAGAAAGGAACTAATAAAAAAATAAAACATATAAATGAAATAATAAATGAACAAATTAACTAATTAGTTCACTAAATTATTAATTAATTGGATAATTAATTAAAAAAGCCATACGATAAGTGATTTACTCAAACTATTTGCAATTTATCAAAAATTTTGGAAAACCAATTTGCTCAAACTTTGAAAATGAAAAATTGTTCGATTTTAATTCTCGCTATCTCTATCTCTATCTCTATCTCTATCTCTATCTCTATCTCTATCTCTATCTCTATCTCTATCTCTATTTATATCTCAATCTCTATCTCTATCTCCTTTTCTTTCTCTCTATCTCTCTTCGTATTCTTTTCTCTCTCTTTTCTCTCATGCTCTCCATCATGCTCTCTTTCAACCACTCTCTTTCTCTCTCTTTTACAAATTTTACTTTTCTATCTCTCTCTTTCTGTTTAATCTTTTCTATATCTTACTTTCTCTCTCTCAATCTCTCTATTCCTTCTTTCTCTCTCTATCTTGATCTCAGGTTTTATTTTTATTTCTCTTTTTCTTTAATCTTTAATATATTTTCTTTAAGTCTGCTCTAAAATCTTTTCTTTCTTTCTTTCATCTCTTTTGCTCTTACTATTTTTTCTATAATTTATTTAATCTATCTCTCTCTTTTCTTTAATAAATTTCTCTAAAGTTTTTTTTTCTCTCGCACTCTCTTTCTCTCTCTCTCTCTGCTCTCTCTCTCTCTCTCTCTCTCTCTCTCTCTCTCTCTCTCCCCATGTTTCCTTTTTATTAATTCTTCACATTTATTTCCTTTGTTTTTTATATTTTTTTATTATTTTATATCTAGAATCCCAAAGGCTCTATTTGGCTTTAAATTTATTGCCCAAAAAATTAGAAAAAGAAGAATTAGAAAATAGAAAATTCCTAATTTATTACATTATATATATTAATATATATATATATTTGTTGTTATATATATATATATATATATATAGTTATATTAGTAATATATATGTATATATATATATATATACATATATATATATATATATATATATATATATATATATATATATATATATATATATATATATATCCCCGCAGGGGGGTATTGATTCTTACTATGGTATTATGCTCTTTGTATAACCTAGGGCATGGCATAGTAATAAGAAGTAATACTAGAGGGACCCTTTTTTTTTTTTTTTTTTTTTCGGGGCATCCCTCCTGCCCCAGCATTAGTATGTGCATTTGCATTTGTCACACATGTAATCTTTCAGTTTTTATCCTTTCCTCTCATTTTTCATATTAAATTTCTGTTTTTTTTTTTTTCAATCCACTTCCTCTATCACAATTTCTATCGTTTTTTTTGTTTTGCTTGCCAGGGTAAATCTCCCTTTTTAAGGGGCTCGAGCCGATGGGGAGACAGAGGGGGGGACGTTTCATACCCCGGAGGGCACCGATGATACCTTTCCTTATGGTAGGGGCACCTGACGTCATCTGTGCTGAAGGGGGTGTGAAACCCCATCACCCGTTGGTGATTTGGGGCACACGACCTGGCACCAGGTTTGGGTTTTATTCCCTGACCATTCTGGAGCATCTATAATAATAAGAGACTCCAAGCAGGTTAGGGCGGCCTTCAGACACAAACCTCATAGGACTCGACACCCATGAGGGGGGATCCTTTGATTTAATTTACTATGAAAAACCTTAATTAATGAATATTAATATTAATATTAATATTAATATTAATATTAATATTAATATTAATATTAATATTAATATTAATATTAATATTAATATTAATATTAATATTAATATTAATATTAATATTTATTTTTCTATTTTAATATTAATATTAATATTAATGTTAATATTAATACAATAGGTTCAATAGCTACTAATAACATAATATTAATATTAATATTAATATTAATATTAATATTAATATTAATAATAATAATAATAATCAGAATCAGAATCAGAATATGTTTATTCAAATAAGAAAAATTACATTTTTTTACAATTACAATATTTGACAATTTAGTTATACCAATTAATTATAATAACCAAAAATAATTTCCCTAGTATCTGAAATGGGTCTACTAATTGCAACACAATGTCATGTCCTTTGAGACCCGAAATATGGTTAATAAAAATAAGTTTAAAAATGGTTATAATAAACAATAATAATAATAATTAATAATAATAATAATAATAATAATAATAATAATAATAATTTCAATTCAATTTCAATTTTAAAAGTTTATTCAGATAAGAAAATTTACATTGTTTCCATTGTACAATATTTTACAACTACATTATAGCAATTAATTATAATAACAAAATAATTTCCTTAGTATCTGAAAGGGGTCTACTAATTGCAACACAGTATCGTGTGAGACCCGGAAATATAATTACTAGCAATGGGCATAAAATGATAATAATATACAAATATATTAATAATAATAATACAATAATAATAATAGGAATAGTAATAATAATAATAATAATAATAATAATAATTTATAGTAATAATAATAATAATAATAATAATAATAATAATAATGTATATATATAATAATAATAACAATAATAATAATAATAATAATAATAATAATAATAATAATAATAATAATAATAATAATAATAATAATAATAATAATAATAATAATAATAATAATAATAATAATAATACTAATAATAATAATAATAATAATATTAATAATAATAATAATAATAATAATAATAATAATAATAATAACAATAATAAGAATAATAATAATAATAATAAAGAACAGCAATAACAATAAGATTGATAATAACAGTAATAGATTATTAATAAAAACAGATAAAATAGTAATATTTTACAATACTAAATACAACAGTAATAATAATAATAATAATAATAATAATAATAATAATAATAATAATAATAATAATAATAATAATAATAATAATAATAATAGTAATAAATTAATAATAACATTAAATAATTAAAATACCAATAATGATAATATTAAAAGTAATAATATACACACAATAATAATAATAATAATAATAATAATAATAATAATAATAATAATAATAATAATAATAATAAAAATAATCCAAATGGTAATAATAACATGAACAAGTATTTGAGAAGCCGACATATCTTTTATGAGTCCATCCAGAATAAAATAATAACAATAAAAATATCAATAATAATAATAAAAATAATAATGATAACAATTACAACAAGAAAAATATTAAATATAGAAATAATAATAATAATAAAAATAATAATAATAATAATAATAATAATAATAATAATAATAATCAATTATAGACAATGATAATAATAATAATAATAATAATAATAATACTTAATACAATAATAATAATAATAATAATAATAATAATAATAATAATAATAATAATAATAATAATAATAATAATAATAATAATAATAATAATAATAATAATAATAATAATCATAACAATAATAATAATAATAATAATAATAATAATAATAATAATAATAATAATAATAATAATAATAATAATAATAATAATAATAATAATAATAGTTAATAATACCCATGATAATAAAGTAAAATAGTAATATGTTAGGAATTTATTTATGCAGTTGTTTTGAGTTTACTTGTAAATGGCAATATAGTAATAGTATTAGTACTTATTTATATAGCTTTTTTTGAGTTTACTTGTAAATGATATAAGAGAATTTTCATTTTTTAATTCTCGAGGTAAATCGTTATAGACTTTAGCACATTTATAACTAACTGCTTGTCTAGCTTTTTCTAACCTATAGAAAGGAGGATTTACGTGAGCACTATTTCTTAGATTTATATCTCTTTGAATTTGGTTATTATGAAAGTTAGATATTAGGAAGTTACATGCCTTATTTTGTAGTATTTATATCTCTTTGAATTTGGTTATTATGAAAGGTCTTCAAATTGTAACATTTTAAGTTTTTTAAATAAAGGTGATGTATGCTCATAGAAGTTTTTAGTTGGGCTTAACAGTCGGATGAAGCGTTTTTGCATCAAAATAACCAAATTAATAGCTGATTTGCTAGCTATGCCATAGACTGGAAGACAATATAATAGATGTGGGTGTATATGTGCATAGTATATCTTCTTCAATATATATAAAGGAATGAATTTTTTCAATTTGACTAGTATATACATATATTTTGCTAGTTTACTCACTAGCTGGTTGATATGTTCTTTGAATGTCATTTTTTCATCTAACGTTACCCCAAGTATTTTAGCATTTGTTACTCTTTTCAAGTCAACTCCTTTAATTTTTATGTTGAAATTATCAGCTACAGTTTTGTTGCTTATTATGATGTATGACGTTTTTTGCAAGTTTAGTGAAAGTTTATTAGAATCTATCCATGTTGTGATCTTATTTAAGACGTCTGCTGCTTTTAGTGATAGTGTAGCCGGATTTTTATCCTTTTTAATATTGAAATATCATCAGCAAATGAAACCATGAAAGAGTCGTGTGAATTAAATACATCATTGGTATACAATGTAAATAATAATGGGCCAAGAATAGATCCTTGTGGAACACCGCAAGTTGTTTGTAGTGGTTCAGAGCATGTTTCACCTATTTTCACATACTGAGATCTTCCACTAAGATATGTTTTAAACCATTGTAGTGTGTTTCCCTTTATTCCCATCTTATTCATTTTGTTAAGTAGTATATCGTGATCTATTGTATCAAAAGCTTTTGTAAGATCCAATAATATAAGTGCAGTTGAATTTTTATTTTCTATATTTTCATAGATTTTTTCAGTCAAACAAACAAGGGCTTCAGTTGTTGATCTGTTCTTTCTAAAACCAAATTGAAAGTCGTTGATAATATTATTCGTATTAAGATAATTTATTATTCGATTTAATACTAGTTTTTCGAGTATTTTGCTAATGGTATGTGTAATTGAAATCGGTCTATAGTTTTTAGGATCAGTTTTATCACCCTTTTTATGTGCAGGTGTGACACGTGAGACTTTTAAGATTTCTGGGAAAATTCCCTTGGTAAATGAGATGTTAAAGAGATCTTTTAGGGGCGAGGCAATTATGTCAGCTATGATTTTGTAAATGTGATTGGGAATGGTATGAGTATCACATTTCTTATTTTGTAGTTCAGTAATGATCGCTTTGACTTCTGAGACCGTAACATTTTCAAATGAAAAGAGCGAACCGTAGTCTCCCAAATAGGTTTCAAATGAGGTATGCCTAAGTGGCATG
>JABUQX010140986.1:27500-47165 GCA_015478945.1 Trachelipus rathkii
TGCACTATGCGTACCCACTAGCGTACAAAACAATTATTAAACGGATGGGGAAATATTGCAGCTTATTAAATAGTTGTCGAGTTCCTTGTCATCTTTTATTTTGATAGGTTCGTTGAGTGAATTCCGTTTAATAAAAAGATATCCATTTTTCATATAGCAAGTTTTAATAATCTGGGGATGATCCTTCTTAATAGTCAGTGCTTTAAATAACAATTTCTTCTTGAGAGGAGTAAGCAGTTCGTTAACAAATATGTTAGTCGGCTTTAATCGAGCACAAGCCTTGAAAATGTTAGCTTTTAAATTTTCTACATTGATTTTAAACCTAAGTGACCGTTTATCGGTGGAATTGTTGCCAGGTTTTTTCCCAAGTCTGTAGGCTTCCGAAATATCATCTGGTTGTATTTTGATTTTCAATTTTCGTTCAATGGTGTTGATAACTGTTGATTTACAATTCTCGTTTTCACTTCCTGCAGGCATTTCTCTACCACTTAAAACACAAACATTTTTAATGTTTTCTTGATGAAGGTTTTCTTGCATTTGCTCAATATTTTGGACTGAAGCTTGGATTTCAGATATGCTTGATATTTCTGCCGCAGTATTTGAAGCCTCTTTGCTTTCCGATTCTAATTTGTTCAATTTACATTTCAATTCCGTAATTTCTTTATCTTTTTCTTTATCTTTTTGTTTATTAATCTCTTTAAATTCATGAAAAGCAATTTTAAGTGACGCTAATTCACTTTTTAAATCATTTATGGTAGAAATCAGGTCCGAATATTCTGTAGCAACCGTTTGCTCTTGAGTGTTGGGGAATGGGGAGGGAGGTGTAAGGGGCATTAAGGAGGGGGGTGTTTTAAGGAGTTCATTTTCCTGGGATACGGTAAGACTCAGACTTTCGAGGGAAAAGTCATCCTCTTCATCCTCTGTTTCATAGTTGCCAATTGTATGTTTATTTTTCTTCTTCTTATTTTGTTTCCCATTATTATTATTATTGTTACGACTTCCATTGTTGTTGTTAATGGTTTTTGCGTTGGTTTTATTATTAGGATCATTGTTACTTTTCTTGTTATTGTTATTGGTGTTGGTGGTGTTGCTAATGCTATTATTGACTTCAGGATTGCCATTATTGCTGGCACTGCCATTGCCGTCATAATCGTTGTTTCTGGTGTTCGCCATATTTGGATGACTTGTAGATTTGATTATGGCTTGTCAAAGAAAAATGAATTACGAATGTTATTAGCCTCTGATAGATATTTCAGATCTTTTATGTGGCACTAATGGAACTTAGTTAAATACACTTATCGTAATGTTGGGGCACAAAGATTATCACTAGCACATTGTATATAAAATTTAATCAATACAAGAGAGAAATGATAACACGTCCACGCACAACAAGCGACTATTATTATTATTATTATTAATAATATTAATAATATTAATAATATTAATAATATTAATAATATTAATAATATTAATAATATTAATAATATTAATAATAATATTAATAATAATATTAATATTAATATTAATAATATTAATAATATTAATAATATTAATAATATTAATAATATTAATAATATTAATAATATTAATAATAATAATAATAATAATAATAATATTAATAATAATAATAATAATAATATTAATAATATTAATAATAATAATAATAATAATAATAATAATAATAATAATAATAATAATAATAATAATAATAATAATAATAATAATAATAATAATAATAATAATAATAATAATAATAATAATAATAATAATAATAATAATAATAATAATAATAATAATAATAATAATAATAATAATAATAATAATTAATAATAATAATATTATAATTATTATTAATATTAATATTAATATTAATATTAATGTTAATATTAATATTAATATTAATATTAATATTATTAATATTAAAGTTAACAGCTTAACAACAGCAAAGTATGTAATATCAACAAGCAAAACTCAATTTCACACCAACGTTAATATAACATCAATATTGTAAAATTTAACAAAACTACAAAAACCCAAAGTTTCTACAATATCATTAACAGCTAACGCAGTAATATCTGACGAAACTTAACATTCCTAACAAGGCTAATATAAACTAACATCTAATCCTACTGAACTACGAATAAATGCAAACATTAACAAAGTAGCCATCCTGTCAAAGTCACGATAGTTTCTCACATATACATTTTTATTTACGTTAAATAACAAATTTAACTTAATAGACGGTGCGTACTCATGTCACGGCAGTAGATAGCTCTGATCATCTCTTTCAAAGATGTCTTGTACAGCCTAGCAAACTATCCTACCTAACAACACTAGAGTTAACCAAACTAAACAACCCATTGTGTTAACCTAAGGTCATACATATATAGCCATTTTTTCAAGCCTTAACCTATAATTTTTCACACAAACATTTTTCCTTTATGTTAAATAAATTTAACTTAAACAAATTACCGTACTCATACCAACTTAGTACATAACTCTGGTGATTCCTTTCGAAGATGTCTTGTACGTATTAACAAACTATCCTACATACCAATACTAAGATTAACCGTTCTTAATAAACTCAACAGTGTTACCCTAAGGTCTCCTCCTTCACTCTTCTTACTAAGGATACTAAAATTAAATTCCACTAGTTCACAATTTAATAAAGTTCCTAAAGGAATTCACTTTTCTCTACGGGCTGAGACCTAGTCGCCCGGTTACACCCCCCTTCGGGGGTGACCCATTCGAAAGGGTGATTCCAAATAGAACTTCTCGTGGTTAAAATATTTAGTTCTTTCAGAATTTTTTTCATATATATATATATATATATATATATATATATATATAACATATATAACATATATATATATATATATACATATATATATATATATATATATATATATATATATATATATATAATAAAAATATATATATATATATATATATATATATATATATATATATATATATATATATATATATATATATATATATATATATATATATATATATATATATATATATATATATATATATATATATATATATATATATATATATATATATATATATATATATATATATATATATATATATATATATATATATATATATATATATATATATATATATATATATATATATTTATATATATTATTTATATATATATATATATATATATATATATATATATATATATATATATATATATATATATATACTATATATAATCTGAAAATAATTTTTCTCTTCAGTTCACTTTTTCCTATATTATTTTATTTCAACTAATTTATATTTAATAGCTAAGAAAGTTAACTTTATTTCTGGCTAAAAATACTCGTTTCCGAACTTTACTTCAGGTTTATTCTTTTAACTTAATGTTTTGTACACAATTATAACTTTCATTGACTCAACCTTTTCCCTTTTAAACTGAAAAGCTATGTGCTTTTAAATTTGAATTTATTCTTCGGTAAATTTATACCGGTAATATTACATTAACTATTAAGTCACAAAAAAATTTTGGTTTCTCAGCTTCACACCTTTATTTTTACTTCACAAATAACTTTAAAGTTCAGCACAATGCTTTTCGAACTTTGTAAGGTCTGCAATGTTAACATTATTAATATGTAAAATGTTAGAAAATTTTGTAAGAAATATTACCTTCGAGCACCTATGTTAAAATTGACATTAGATATTCTTAAATGGAGTAGCCAGTCAGCCGATTCTAAATAGGAAATTTTGGATGTTTCATATGTCACTTTTTAACAAAACAGAAAAACGATTTTTTAAAAAAACAGGCTATAATATATATATATATATATATATATATATATATATATATATATATATATATATATATATATATATATATATATATATATATATATATATATATATATATATATATATATATATATATATATATATATATATATATATATATATATATATATATATATATATATATATATATATATATATATATATATATATATATATATATATTAAAAAATGTTTTAATTTTAATGATATTTCCGGGTGGTCCTGTAGGAAACTGGCGGGTAGAGCCGGATGTGTTATATCACTAATATATAAATATATATATATATATATATATATATATATATATATATATATATATATAAATATATATATATATATATATATATATATATATATATATATATATAATGCAAGAGGTGAAGGTGTGAAAAACGTGAAAAAACGATAAGGTTCTCCAAAAGGGATGAAGGCTGAAGAAAATTGATGAATATGAGGAAAATGAGGTGTGGAAAAAGAGGTGAATGGTTTAACATTTGAGTGGTTGAAATGTGAGGTAAAGAGCTGAAAAAGAGGTTTAGAGGAGGGGAAGAGAAGGATAAAGGAGTGAAGAAAGCTAGGAAAGAGGTGAAGTGATGAAGGAAAAGGATGAAGAGAGAAAAGAGATGAAAAGAATGAAGAGAGAAAAGAGATGAAAAGGGACAAGAAATTTTAATGTACAAAGAGGTAAAGAAAGAGGCGAAGGAGTGAAGAAAGAGGGAAAGAAATGTATTAAGGGGTGAATAGGTGAAGAAAGTGGTGTCGAAAGGAGTAAGGAAGGAGAGAGACGAAGAAAGAGGTGACGAAAGATGTGAAGAAAGAGAGGAAGGAGTAAAGCAAGAGCGAAAGGAATCCAAAGAACTGTGTTAAGGGGAGAAGGGACGAAGAAAGAGGTGACGAAAGGAGTGAGGAAAGAGAGAAAGAAAGTCTAACAAAAGAGTGAGGAAAGGGATAAAGAAAGAAACATAGAATAGGTTAAAGGGTGAAAGAATAAGAAATGCGTGAAGAAAGAGGTGAAGAAATGTGTGAAGAAAGAGGTGAAGAAAATGGCGATAAATATGAGAGTAATTAATAATTTAAAATGAGGTTTTTTAACCCCTAGACTTTAAATTTATAAGAAACCAAATTAAAAGAATTTTATTCTTATGATCTTTGAATTTAAACATACATCTGAATTAAAATTTTGTCCTTTGGATTCAAATATTTGTCTAAATTAACAGGTTCTACTTGCATTGATGTAAAGGTGTGAATTAACAGCTTTCCTTTCCTTTATTTCCTTAGACAAAATTATTTAATTTCCTTTTTATTTATTTACGTAGTTTGTCTATATAATCGATTCATTGATAATTGTAAAAAAATGCTATCAAAAAATATTAATGCTATCAATATATCAAAAATTGGAAAAAACATCGAAAGGAGAAAATTTGTAAGAATTAACCAATTTAAAATTTTCTTTATTGTTATATTTTTATTTAAAATATAAACTTAAAATGTACGAAAATCTGTAAAAGAGAAAATTCAAATAGTTTTTGATACCATTTTTGTATATTAAATGTTTATAGTTGAATACAATATTTATGTGATTCAGAGTCTAAAATTCTCCACAATTACCATACTATATATATATATATATATATATATATATATATATATATATATATATATATATATATATATATATATATATATATATATATATATATATATATATATATATATATATATATATATATATATATATTTAAATTTTCTCCACTTTTGTGCGTATGTCTGTGTCACCAAACCAAGTCGCTTCCCGAGGTCACGTGCCTAAGTCACACGCGACTAAAGGCCCCTCTGGTGTCGAACGTAGAATAGTGGATGCGATAGAACATATATATATATATATATATATATATATATATATATATATATATATATATATATATATATATATATATATATATATATATTAAATCTGTGTCTACCTAACAACACTTTATCATAACCTATACTTAATAGCCCCCAAGTAGCCTAGATTGATATACGTTGCAGAGAATTGAATCACCTTTCGACTGCGTTTGTCTGTATACACATAGAGAGTCGCTTTGTAGGTCCTACATGAGTCAATATATAGGCTTTGAGTTGCCAATATATATATATATATATATATATATATATATATATATATATATATATATATATATATATATATATATATATATATATATATATATATATATATATATATATATATATATATATATATATTATATTATATATTTAAATAATGGGCACTACTTTAAAAGGATGTTACATAAAAAGACATGATATCGAAAATCGCCGAACGCTACTCGTGAAACCCTGCAGTGTCACGGGTTAGCTAAAACTCCAATAGAAGGAGCGCAAGAGTTACCACAAGTTGCTTTTTTATCATGTTAATTTTATATGGCATTTTTTTAAATAATCGAAAAAAATCGATTACATCGTTTGTTCGATATATATCTGTTAACATCCATTTAAAGGACAAGTTCCAAATAATGTATTGTTTTTATTGTACATTGCATAAAAATATCGTATTGTCAATTTTTTACGTACATTTTTTATAAAATAAAATCGTTGATAATCGTTAAAAAAAAATTGAATGTCAATAAATAATAAATATCGATGTATCGATAATCTGAAGCAAATTTTGACTTTCTTCATCCCTACCCGAACGAAATAAAGCCAAAAAGTTGTCTTTCGTCGAGTTATTTTTATATTTTTATTTGAAAATTACATACTTAAAAACTAGAAAACGATTAATAAAACTTTAATTTCTTTTATACCATTTGTGTAATTTAAATGTCTCTAGTTTTAATACAATACTTACATTATTGGAAGTCATCGGAACTACATAAATACCAAATTTTATTATTTAAATGAACTGTTCAAACTACAAAATCAAAACATATATATTCTATTTTAAATTTTCATAACCCTTTACACCATTAAACATATAGGCTTTGAATTTGACTTACAGCAAATAAAACTCACAAGACACCTCAAAGATACGACAATGTTTAGTAATTTGAGCTCGGGTGACTAGCTATTGGGGGAAGGAGTGAAAAATCCGGGGTATGAAATGGAGGAGAATGGGGGGGGGGGAAACCTGTGATATTGGAATAAGGATAAGTTTTGGTATTGATTTTAAAAGAGGATAAAACCTATAAAGGGTATAGGCCATCCCTCCAAGCAGACAAAATGCTTCCCTTCAGGCAGTCATGAATTCAAGGAAAGTGAACAACCTGCAACGAATGATCGTGATGCTCTCCAGTTATGAAAACAGAGATCATATCCATGTCGCTGTAAATTGCATGAATCCGAACACATTTGAGAAAAATCAAAATGAAACTGTACTGATTCAAAATAAAACTGTATTGAAATAAAAGAGCTTCACGCCGTTAAAAATATTAAAAAAAAAATTTAAATCTATGCTACCTAACGTAACTTAAAATAACCTTACTTAACGTAACCTCACTTAACCTAACTAAACTTATTTTATTACATAATTTATTTCACTTTCCATCGTTTCAATAAACAACAAAACATCAAGTTATATAAATATATATGAAAATAGTTCTAACTCTTGTCACTATGCGCGCGCCATTCAACATTTTCTTCGATAACAACTATGGAAAAAATTGACTAGCTTCATGGGACCCAGAGATAATGGACATGGGCCAAATATAATATATATATATATATATATATATATATATATATATATATATATATATATATATATATATAATATATATATATATATATATATATATATATATATATATATATATATATATATATATATATATATATATGATGAAATATAGACATATAAGATACATATCTATATATAATATATATATATATATATATATATATGCTATATATATATATATATATATATATATATATATATAATATTTATATATATATATAATAATATATATATATATAATAATATATATATATAATATATAATATATAACTCAAATATATATATATATATATAAACCTGTCAAATTGAGAAATGATAAATTACCAGGAAAATGCTAAACAAATGATATTTTGCATTTTAAAGTTTCTTTTGTTAGAATAATTTTAAATATAATGTAAACATAAATAAAAGATTTTGAAGAAAGGTATTAATGAGACATGAAAAGACGATACATATATATATATATATATATATATATATATATATATATATATAGATATATATATATATATATATATATAAATATATATTTATATATATATATATTTTTTTTTTATACTATATATATAATATATATATTTATATATATATATATATATATATATATATATATATATATATATAATATATATATATATATATATATAATATATATATATATATATATATATATATATATATATATATATATATATATATATATATATATATATATATATATATGTATGCTATGTATATGTATATGTATATGTATATGTATTATGTATATATATATATATATATATATATATATATATATATATATATATATATATATATATATATATATATATATATATATATATATATATATATATATATATATATATATATATATATATATATATATATATATATATATATATATATATATATATATATATATAATATATATATATATATATATATATATATATATATATATATATATATATATATATTATGTGGAACGAATATGATTTTTTTATATTCGCCAATACGAATACTTTTTCTTTATATTCGTGAATACGAATACGAATATTATTAAACCCATTTTTCTTATTCTATCTTCAACATAAATATTAGATGTCTTTAAGTTAACTATCCTATATTCGTACAACAGCTTGAATATGTGAAAATTGAAGGTCGTCTAATGCAATCATCTCGGCTATTTTGGTATCTACTCATATAGTTTTTACACCGTTGGCATTCCATATTTTGTTTTCTCGAAGCACATTTCGAGAGTTGCTTGCTTTGCTTTTACAAGAGGCGTTGGTGATGCCTTCCGCTTTCGATTTTCCTTTTTCAATCCTTCTTTTCAAACATTCGTTTGAACTCATCAATATATTTAATTTTTATATGGTTTCTGAGACTTTATATAACTCCCTCTTTTCGGGAATAATTCATGCTACAAAGTTTGCACTTAGCCTTTTCATCGGATATGACATCGAAATAATCAGACCAAACTACAAATGTAACAAATGATTTTTGCGATAATATAAAATATTCGTTTGATATTCGGATAAAATTTTCGATTACGAATACGAATAATAAAAATATGCGAATATTCTCGAATACGAATACGAATACGAAATATGAAAATTCGGTTCATCTCAATTATATATATATATATATATATATATATATATATATATATATATATATATATATATATATATATATATATATATATATATATATATATATAATATATATATATATATATATATATATATATATATATATATATATATATATATATATATATATCAATGCAAACTAAAGCTCTATATTTCTTTAATTAAATAAGGTTCATTCACTTGCAAAGTAAGTACTGCCACTAGTCGGGGTTAAGGTCGTAGTCGGAAGTGTTTTCTTATGTTTTCCACCAAGTAGAAATGTTGTACATGTATTTAAGGTTGATAGCAACCTTTTCTCGACTTATCTAAATCAAGATGTTCACAGCCATCGATGGGTGTGGCTTTGGAATCCATTAAAAATTTGAGCCAGACTCCATCCCAGCACAATGTTATTGAATCGGTATAGGGTTAAGTCGCAGTAAGGGTATCTGTTCGATCCTCCTCCAGACGATGAGTGTAATTATACAGAAAACATACAGAATAGGTCTATGCCTGTGAAGCCAATTAACAAACTGGAAAGCAAAAATTTTTTAAAAATATATTTTTAAAGTTGTTACTACCTGCTCAACGAGACTTTTTATATTTTTGGAATGGTTTGAAAGTGTTTTAAATATAACAGATAATCTGGTAAATAAACAAGTGCAAGCAGTCAATCTTTAAAATAAAAATCGAACAATAATAAGTTGTTGTTGTTTTTCTTAAGATTAAATGTGGAAGCTTTTATTAAGTAGATACACTCCACAAAGAGAATTAGAAATTCTTTCAGAGAGACTAACGACCTGAAGAAGGTGCAGAACTTATACTTCGCAAGTAGAATGAAATTTTTTTCAAAGTTTTTCATTCAAATTAATTTCTTGAGTACTGAGTGTTTGTGATACATTAGTTCTCGATTTCTGTAGCATTTTGTTTCTCCCATTCTTTATCATCAAAAGGTTTTCAAGAGTGTTATAAAATCTCTTGGAAAGTAAAAAATTCTTAGGCTAGAGTTCACTTTTTTTCCATGGAGTAAGTTTATATATTAAAATAATTTTACTACTTGTATTTTTTTAGTTAAAACCATTGTAACAGGCCTTTTATTACAATTCTCTTAAAAAAATGGTACTCTAGCCTATGTTGTAAGACCCGTTATAAAGAATTTCATGTTAGGTTATCTAACGCTTAGTGCTGCTTTCTCATCTTGATGTAAATTTGATTTCATCTTAAAACCATATTCAATGGTAGTATGATTAAGATTTTCACTTTATCTTTGCCAATTATTAAAACCTTACATTTTGGGTGTCCTCGGTTCCCGAAAAAGTGATATAATAATGTTCGTGTTGTTGTATAACATTTTTGTACAATTAAGGTTGTTCATTCCATAACCAATATACATCCTGAGTAATTCAAATGATTATTCAAAGTAGTCCCTTTCATTCAATACAATAATTTAAATAAATTTTCTAACATAGTATTGGTTAAGCTATAATGGTGATAGGAGATACAAATTTGTATTTTTATTAGTCTTTGTGAAAGTCAAATATTTAGGTAACACTAGCTAGTAAACTACGATACAAGATAAAAATTAGACTCTTTATCTTGAAATTTGCTTTTACATCCGAGATGGAAACCAGGTGTTTAATACTCAGATTTATATAAATATAAAGTGGAATTATTCCGATGGTTTGTTTTTTGAAAGCGGTAATTTGGCAAAAAAAAAAAAAAGGTAACGTAATCATATGAAAATGTTCCTTATTTGCAGACCCAGGGACAGTATCAACATAATAATTCCATAGTATTGCGAATATATGGCATCTTTATTTATGATTACGTCTTATTATATGTAATTGGAAGTTATTCGGATGACTTAGACAATATATATATATATATATATATATATATATATATAATATATATATATATATCTTATATATATATATATATATATATATATATATATATATATATATATATATATATATATATATATATATACTGCTATATATATATATACATATATATATATATATATATATATACTATATATATATATACATATATATATACATATACATATATATATATATATATATATATATATATATATACATATACATATACAGCATACACATATATACCATATATATATATATATATATATATATATATATATATATATATATATATATATATATTTATATATATCATATAATATATATACATATATACATATACATATACATATACATATACATATACATATACATACATATATATATATATATATATATATATATATAATATATATATATATATATATATATATATATATTTTTTTATAAATATATATATATATATATATATATATATATATATATACATATATATATACATATACATATACATATACATATATATATATATATATATATATATATATATATATATATATATATCTTTCTATATATATATATATATATATATATATATATGAGATTAAAAATTAGGAACTAAAAATAAATGATAGGAAATATAAGATCTACAAAAATATCAAAATATTTATTTTAAAAATATTGCAAACAATTATCAAACTTGTTTTGTTAAAATATAAAAGGCTCAATAATATCTTTTTCTACACAATACAACTGAAATTAAAAACAATACTAATTTAAAAGGGGATTAATTAATATTTCAATGCTACGAAACTAAGTTTCGTTCATTTTGAATTTTAGAGTTTTATTTATGAAGGCCAGCAGACATTTAGAATTGACAAATATTGACATTTACTTCAAAATAAGAGATATCTAATAACTAAAAAGCTTTATATTTGTTCAAACACGAAGATAAAAACAGTACTATTAGGATTTAAGAAATCAACATAACATTTTCTGAAACTTGTCTTATCTTCAAAATATGTACATTCTATTTTTAAAAAAAATATCAATTTAAGTAGTGTCCTTACATATATTTTAAGAAAAAAATTACATTTGCTCAAAACTTAGCATCATGCTACAGTTTAAAACCATTTTTAATTTTTATATATTCTTTACAATTTTTACTATTTTATAAAATACAAATCTGCATTAAATTGAATTTCAGTGAAAAATGTGCCCAAAAATGAACTATCAACAGTAAATTGAACAGGTAAAAAAGATTTAATTATGAACTTTTTCAACATTAAATTGAAAAAATGGAAGAGAGTGGCAACACATTATGAACTTTCTCAACATTAAATTGAAAAAAGTCAAAGGTAAAAATTTGTGAACTTTACTTAGTTATTAAATGTAAAACCAGGAAAAAAAAAAAAAGTAACTAATTTTAAACTTTGTTAACAGTAAACCCAGGAAAATATCTAACAAATTATAAACATTAAATTGAAACCTAGGTGAAAGAATGTTAGGTTTAAATTTAAACATTAATTAAACTAATTTAAATTAAATTTAAATACCCTAACAAAATACAAAGCGATGAGGTAAGCTAGGTTAAAGAAGATTACAAATTTTTGAACTTTTATTTAAAGAAATATGCTACAATAAAAATATATCAGTTTAGTTTAAAACTCTTTAAAATACGATATATGTCAGATTTAGTAATGATAACAAAACAGATAAAACTTAAAGTCTGCTTAATCACAGAGGATCTTGTTCATTTGAGTAGAAATGATTGTATATACCTATTTTCTGATTAATACAAAATCCAGTTATTTTTATAACAATTCTTCTTTTATAAAGTATTAGCAATTGATTGTTTTTGAATGACAAGGCCAGAAAGTGTTCAACATATTCCAACTTTGATTAATGACATCCCTAACATGTTCACAATTCTCCATTTCCAAGATGCAAATATTGAATTTTTCTTCTACTTTTTTCAGTAATGGTGCACAAGTTTAAGAACCTTTCTATAAATGGTTGAATAATATCCCCAAAACGTTACCAGATAGTGTGATATAAACTTTAATCGTGTTAACAAATGTAAATATGATCTTCCGATTGTAGTAAATTCCTTAAAAACCTTTCAATAATAATTAAGCCTTCACAATCAACTTGGTCTTCCGATTTTATTTCCCTTAAAAACTTTTTGATGTTGCCCAAACATTCATGATAAGCGTATGTAAAAAAAACAAAAAGTATGTTTTAACTGAATTCATAAAATAGACAGCGATTTGAGCATAATCAGCATAATTTTCATTTTCAGTGTGTAAGAAGCAACGAATTAATACAATATCTTCATATGTAAATAAATCGAAAAGCACCTTTGCATAAATTTCCTCATTAGTGCGTTTCATATAGGACTTTGCACTGATTGGAATTAGCGTTATAAATTCTTTCAAAATAGGAAAGTACTTTCCAATTTTGCCTTCTTTTGCCAGAAACCCAATTGTGCATAACAACAGTATCTGTGAGATCTAAGTACTTAGTATCTTCCACATGATCGATTAACAATCTAAAATACTTGATAAAAGTGTCATGCCACCTTGAATTAACTAATTCTGTTAAAATCTTATAGTAACATTAAATGAAGGTAGCATCTTTACGAAGTTTAAATAATAAATTACATCAAAATATTAATTACATTAAATTTAGACGCCGTTAGATAAATAAAAATCGTCGAAAATTATCATCTTGCTCGATATTTTCAAATAAATACTGAACTCCGATTTCAGAGCAAAAAGTTACCACCCAAGGGTCGCGGAAACCTGAACAACCATGAAGCAAAATTTTACGATACAAATGTTGAATATCCGTTACATGTAAATACTGAAATACCGTTGTTAGTCCTTTAAATTTTTGTACCCAATAAAAAATTACAGAACCGTATAATCTTAAATTCCGAATTTTAGAAATAATATAATAGTTTTGAATATCTTGTGTTAAATTGTTAAAATATGTGAATATCTTATCTTCATCAAACAAAAATCTACAGGAGAACTCAAACTTCTTCTGAGTAGAATGTAAGTTCCTTTCTAAGACTTGAAGAAATGTTTCGCGAGGATTAATAACTCCTTGCCAGTTGAAAACAAAATTTCCTAAAAATAAAGATATATCAGTTCCTAAAATTATTGGACTCATAAACCTTTCTATTTCATCAAATACCAGCTGAATAGTAAGTTTCACTTTTTTATGCAAGGACTTTTTCGACTCTGGTATTTGCAAATTATTTTCAACAAACGTGAATAACTATAGGTATCGTATTGATCTTGATCGATAAACAGACTTCTCAACTCTTCACGAGCTTCTTCGCACATTCAAAGATGACAACAGCTCTCAATAGCTAAAACTCCTTTGACTTCCTTCGACTCCATAGAGATAATTTGTTCTCAAATCGTATTTCATAATTATAACTGATTTATATTTTCGTTATTGTCTTGATCCATAACTGTAAAGCTGAAATAAAAACAAATTTCATGATTATTATCATTATTATTTATGAAAACAATTAAAACGATTAAAACGATTAAAATGATTAAAATAATTATATAGTAATAATTATTATAATAATTATAATTATTATAATTATTAAATGAAAGTGATTTTTACCATTCTTTACTATATACCATGAAATGTATATTTATTAAGAATTTTTCGGAAATAAATTATTATATACACATAAAATTAGTGTTATATAAATACCACATTAAGGGGGTTTCACTTTTGGTTTAGTATGGTAGGGAAAATTTGCTTTGTATTTTATTTGAAGGAAATCAATTTTCTCGAAATTTTTTGAAATCACGTCCAACAATTTTTTCCGAAACGACTTGAAATTTGAATATTATTTAAATTAATTTATTTTATTATTTGTATCTATCACCCAAACTTAAACATTCCTTAAAGCCAAAAGAAGTTAAAACGACATTTCATGCTCTTTGGCGACATTTTTTTTATGTTTATTTGCTCAATACATGAAATTTACAGAGCATGTATAACTCAGGAGATATACTTTTACTTATTATTTCTTATACCTTCCCGTTTTGCCTTTGAATACATTAGAAAATATTTTTTATAAGCAAATTTTTTGGGGAGGTGTACTATAAATTATTTGAATAAAAAACGTGTAACTCACTCAATTGTCCAATTGTACATGTTTTGAAAATTTCATACTGATCGAATTAACAGAAAAAATTGCGATAACTTTGTTCTTCCAATAAATATGACATTTCCAGAGCACGAATATATAGGAAAAGTGAACTTTATTTATACCCCAAGAAATAAAAAAAATTAAAAAAAATTTTTTTGTTGAACCCTTTTTCAAGATCACTTTTCTGCACCCCAACTAAAGAGAAAAATTAAATTTATAATTATTTTGTACATTTTTTTAAATAAACAGATGCAAAATTGTTAGGTGTGCAAAGTTTATCGAAATAAAATAATTTGTATCTCCCTCAATTAGTTATTAAATGAACAGGGGAAAATGTTCAAACAAATCATTTATTAAAAGCGAGTTTACTTCCGTCTCGAGTTGAGGGATGGGTTGGGTTTTGGTGGAAGATATCAAAAATCCCAATTACAATTTTTTAGACAATTCATGTATAGTTCAAGTTTCAGATCATATCAACAAAAACTGTTGGGACTCAATATCAAAAATCTCAAGAACATGATCATTCTACAAATGTAAATACAAAACAAAGTTATAGAAACACAGAAAAATGATCAAAACTAAGGTTTTAGAACGAAAAGTTATAGACCTTGGAAAAGCTTTTACTTTTAATTTAATGCATGTGGGATGAAAATTAAAGAGAATCTCTCACTCTCTCACTCTCTCACTCACTCTCTCACTCACTCAATATATATTTAATATAAATATATACCGTATCATCATCCTAATTTGGTCCCTGTTAAAAATATACTATATGTTCACACTAGATTCAAACAAGAATATATATATATATATATATATATATATATATATATATATATATATATATATATATATATATATATATATATATATATATATATATATATATATATATATATATATATATATATATATATATATAAAGTGAGTGCAAGAGGTGAAGATGTGAACAAATAGGTAAGGTGTTCAAAGAGAAGTGAGGGTTGAAGAATATTGAATGTAATGAAAGAGGCAAAGAAGGGGGAGGAAGGATGAAAGGATGAAAAAGAGGTGAAGAAAGAGGTGAAAGATTCAAGATTGGAAGTGTTGAAAGATGAAATGGCTGAAAAATGTTTCGAGAAGAAAAGGGTAAAGGAGAGAAGAAAGAAGCAAAGTAAGAAGCGATGTGATGAAGAAAGAGAAAAAGAGAATGGAGTGAAGGAAATGGCGAAAGGGACGAAGAAAGGGATGTAAAAAAGGGTAAAGAAAGTGGCGAAAACAGTGGTTACGAAAGGAGGAAGCAAAGATGCTAAGGGATGAAGATAATGGACGGAGTGGAGCAATTGGTATAAAGGGACAAATAAATGGTTGTGCAAATTGTAAAGAAAGAGGCAAGGAAAGGGATGACGAAAGAAACAAAGGAGTGAAGGAAGGGAAGATGAAGAAAGGAAAAGAAACATGCTAAGAGTTGAAGAGGTGAAGAAAGGTGTGATGAAAGAGATTTAGAAAAGAATGAGTAAAGGGATAAAGAAAGAAACGTGGAAATGGGGTGAAAGGACCAAGTAAAGTGGTAAGAAGTATGTGATAAAGAAAATGACGGAGAAAAGTGCGATAAATTTGAGAGTAATTAATAAGTCAAATTTAAAGTGAGAGGTTTATCAACTCGGACATTATTTGAGGTTGGGTTAAATCTCCGTTCAGTTCTATTTTTTAATGATTATCTTTCATGATTATCTTTCTATATTTTCATGATTATTCTATCTTTTCATGATTATCTTTCATGATTATCTTTCTATCATTTCATGATTATCTTTCTATCTTTTCATGATAATCATTCATGATTATCTTTCATGACAAGATACATTTTCCATTACGTAAATTCATAGAAAACGAATGTCAAAGCTAATTTGGTGCTCTTCCAGTATTTGATCTACCGAAATTATATGATATCCCATTTTATAACGGTCATCCACTAGGATAAAAAAAATTAAATATTTAAAATATTTAATATATATATATATATATATATATATATATATATATATATATATATATATATATATATACTATATATATATATATATATATATATATATATATATATATATATATATATATATATATATATATATATATATATATATATATATATCATCACCCTCTTTCTCTCCCCAAGACTGGGGTAAGGTACGTAGAATACACTGGAAAAAATAGTAGTAGAAGAAAATGACGCAAGTCGATTCCCAGCACACTCACCACCATACATCCACTTAACCAACCGACTACCATCCATCCTTTCCACATGACCAAACCATCTCATCGTACTTTCATTTATTCTCTCATTTACCCCTTTCTTCACACCACACAACTCTCTAATATGTTCATTCCTCACTATCAATTCTTCTCACACCTAACACGTCCCTAAGATTCTCCATCTAAACACATTGCACTTTTGATCTATAACTCTTATTCCAGACCATAGTCTCACTACTATACATTAACACAGGTAACAACATACCCTCATGTAAAAACCCTAGCTCACTCAAGACTTAATCCCCTTACATCTACCAAGGATTTATTTGCACCAGCCACCTTCCTGCTATTCACAACTTTCCTACTACACTTAGCATCATCCGTTCCCTTTTCATCCAATATATATCATAAATATTTAAACTCAGACACTTGTTCTAGCTGCTCACCATCTCACATAACTGTTAGACTGTCTTCACTCACAACCATAACCTTACTCTTATCTACCTTTACTTTCAAACCCTTTCTTTTACACACTCTGACTAATCTCTCTACCAATCCTCTCAAACTCTCTTCAGATTCACCACACAAAACTAAATCATCCGCATATAATAGGTAGGAAACAATCACACTCTTCCATTCTTCATCATTCTAACACCAACCCCTCCTACTCCCACCTCTAAATCTTTTCATAACCATATCCATATACAAATTAATAACCAAGGAGACATAACATTTCCCTGCCTCTTGCACGGCACTAACTATCCATCTAGGTTAGTTTGAAGCTTACGGCTTCTAGATAGGTTTAGGGCCTCCTAGTTTTTGTTACAATAAGATTAGTTAAGTATGCAAAAATTTAATGTGTATACCCAACAAAACTTAGGATAACTTGAACTAATAGGTTCACAAATCGAGGCTTAACCTATGTTTATCATCAATACCTATTCCTCACCTAAACCATATAGGTAAAAGTTACTTAACAGACACACGGTAATACGGTTTTTTAGTTAATGTACTGTATATAAAACTAAAGTTTAATTAAAATTAAATATCTCTAGTGGCAAAATGAAAATTACTTAAAGCAAATAAAAAAAATTTTATTGCTTGTTTTTGGATCTAGTTTCTTGCGCAACATTCTTAATTTAATAAAATATATTGAAAGTTAAGGTGCTGAGCGGTCAGACGTAAAAGAAAATGAAAGAAAAGGATTTTTTAAGGGTAACTAAACCTTTTATACGAAACGAAAAAAAAATTTTTCTAGGGGTGACCTGACCTAACCTCATTCCACCCCTAGAAGAAAAGGGAAAAAATTCATTTCGCCCCTAGAACATCTATTAGGTATTAAAGAGGTTACCTGCGAAATTTTTTTTTGGTAGAACCTCCCGTTTCGTGTGGCCGTTAAGCAACTTTTTCCAACCATATATATATATATATATATATATATATATATATATATATATAATATATATATATATATATATATATATATATATATATATATATATATATATATATATATATATATTTATTGTGTGTGTTTTTTATATATATTTTTATATATATATATATATATATATATATATATATATATATATATATATATATATATATATATATATATATATATATATATATATATATATATATATATATATATATATATATATATATATATATAATATATATATAATAATAACAATAATATATAATAACTTAATATATATATATATATATATATATAGATATATATATATATATGCATGTAATAATATGTATATGTATATATTTATAATAATATGTATATATATGTATATATATATATATATATATATACTCATATCTTTAATAATAATATAATAACAATAATATATATAATAATATATATGTATATATATATATATATATATATATATATATATATATAATATATAATATAATATATATAATAATATATATATATATATATATATATATATATATATATATATAATAATAATATATATATATTTATATATAATATATATATATATATATATAATAATAATATATAATAATAATATATATATATATATATATATATATATATATATATATATATATATATATATATATATATATATATATATATATATATATATATGTAATAATAATAATATATATATG
>JABUQX010140987.1:0-2500 GCA_015478945.1 Trachelipus rathkii
CTGCTGCTTATATATATATAACCGCCGCACCTGCTGCTGCATACAGTAACCATGCGCATGTATATACTATGCCATATATATATATATATATATATACGCATATATATATATAGCATATATATATATAACTATATGCTGCTATGTATATATATATATATATGCTGCTCATATAACTGCTGGATGCTCTTAACTAATTTATATTTATTTATTTATGTATATATTTGGAAGTCTAAACTGGCACATAAAGAAATATATATATATATATATATATACATATATATATATATTAATAATAATAACAACATATAATATACTTATATATATATATGTATATAATAATAATATATATAATAACATATATATATATATATATATATATAACTTAATAATAACCAATAACCAATAATATATATATGTATAACTGCTATATATATGCTGCTCTGCTAATATATATAACTGCTATTCTATATAATAACAATAATACATACTGTATGGTAGCATATGTATGTATATAACATAATATAATAATATAAATTAATAATATATATATAATATATATAATAATAATAACATAATATAATATATAATAATAGCATAATAATAATAATATATAATATATGTATATGTATATATAACATAATAACCTTAGCAATAACGCGCCATAAATATATATGCTCTTTGCTCATATATATATAACATAATATAATATATATATATATTAACAACTTAACAACTAATAATAACAACCAGCAGCAGTATTGTAGCATAGTAGCCTTGTATATGTATATATATGCTGTCAATATATGTAACTTAGCGCCAATAACCGCATATATGCTCTTTGCTATATATATATCTCGCCATATAGCATATAGCCTTATATATATATATATATAACACTTTCTAATATATATGTATATATATATATATATATATGCTCATCTGCTGCTTAATATATATATATAACATATATATATATATATAACTAATAAATAATATAACCAGCAGCAACTAACTACTTCTTTGCTGCGCACTGCTTAACAACAATAACTTAATAGCCCAACTATATATATATGCATAACACCTATCTTTATATATATAACTGCTATATATGTATAAATGTATAAAATGTATAAAATGTATAAAATGTAATATAAATGTATAAATAATATATATGTATATATACTTTTTATGTATATAATAATATATATAATATATATGCTTATATATATATATATATATATATATATATATATATAACATATATATATATATATATATATATATATATATATATATACTCTGCTGCTGCTATATGCTAATATTATATTAGTTTATTATTGAGAGTATTGTAGGAAGGTATATGCTGGCATTTTGGTCGAAAGAGTGCATCAGTGACTGAAGGACTGATTGGTGAAGAACAAAGGTGCGTTGGGAGTGGTAGGGTGGTAATGGATCAAATCTTTATTAAAGTAAATGATTGAAAATGAGGGAGAAGAAGAATAGATTTGTATTTAGGGTTTTATGGATTTTTAACAGGCGTATGGCGTATGATAGAGTTAATAAGGAAGCTTTATGGGCAAGTATTAGTGATATATGGTGTTGGTGGTAGGCTTCTGAATAGGATCAAAGTATGTATGACGATACTAGTGAAGCGTGTGTAAGAATAAATGGTGTCAATGGTGATTGGTTTAGGATTAATAACGAAGGTGAGACAGGGTTGTGTTATGTCTCCCTTGGTTATTCAATATTATTATATGGATGGGGTTATGAAAGAATTCAGGTGGGGATGGCAGGAAATGGTGTTAAGAATGATGGAGAATGGAAGTAAGTGGAGGGTGCCCTACCTGCCCCTCATCACCCGGATGGGTTGTTGGTTCTGTGTGGCGAATCTGAAGAGAGAGAGAGTTTGAGAGGGTTGGTAAAGAGATTTGGCAGGGTATGTAAAAGGAGGGTTTGAAAGTAAACGTAGATAAGAGTAGGTTATGATTGTGAGTGAGGACAGTCCTCAGTGTGTGTAGTTATGTTAGATGGTGAGCAGCTGGAGCAAGTGTCTGAGTTTAAATATTTAGGGTATGTGTTGGATGAGAAGGGAACGGATGATGCAGAGTGTAGTAGGAAAGTTGGCTGAATGGCAAGGAAGGTTGCTGGGGTACGAATTAAATCGTTGGTAGATAATAAAGGGACTAAGTCTTGAGTGCGCTAGGGTCTTACATGAGGGTATGTTGTTACCTGTGTTTTGTATGGTATGAGACTATGGTCTGGAATAAGAAGTATAGATCTAAAGTTCAATGTGTTCAGATGGACAATCTTAGGAGCATGCTAGGTGTGAGAAGAATTAATAAAATGAGGAATGAACTTATTAGAGATTGTGTGGTATGAAGAAAGGGATAAATAGAGAATAAATGAAAGTATGTTGGATGGTTTTGGTCATGTGAAAAAGGATGAATGATAGTCCGGTTGGTTAAGCGGATGTATAGTGGTGAGTGTGTTGGGAACGACC
>JABUQX010140987.1:7500-13187 GCA_015478945.1 Trachelipus rathkii
CTTTCAAATGATTTTTAATCATTTTAAATTTTTATGCCCATTTTTGGTTTTGTCTTCTCTCTCTCTCTCTCTCTCTGATATATATATATATATATATATATATATATGAGTTATATATATATATATAATATATATATATATATATATATATATATTATTATATTTGTATATATATATATATATATATATATATATAAAGTATAGTATATACATATGCTATATATATATATATATATATATATATAATATATGTGTATATGTATATGTATATATATTACATTTATGCATATATATATGTATATATATTATATATATATATATATATATATATATATATATATATATATATATATATATATATATATATATACATATATATGCAGTTATATTATTTATATATTATATAAATAAAGATATATATATATATATATATATATATATATATATATATATATATATATATATATATATATATATATATATATATATATATATGTTATATACATAAATACATATACATATTAGTAAGTACATAAGCAGATGTCATTTTTCCGGATGCATGCCTTGATTTTAATATCTTCTATGATGGGATGCTGATGTGTGATGTTTTGATATATATAGGAAAGTATATATATTAGATATATATATAGAGGTATATATATATATACATATATATATATATATGTATATATATATATATATATATATATATATATATATATGCCCAATATATCGAGTTTTAGCTACAATCTATTAATATAATTGTTGCCAGGGTGCCGGGACTGGGACCTAACTCAAATGCACCCCCATCAGCCTTCTTCAACCTCCGACCTAATGTGAAAGAGGATTATACAATGGATTATATACTTTTTGCACCAGTATTGAAATTCAAATATAGGAAAAGGTTGTGCTTGAGAAACTAATTTTTTCTGCCTTTTTCTGCTGAGAGTCTATTTCTTTTTATCATATATTAGCCCATCATTGCTAAATACTCTCACTTGGAACACTAGTTTGAGGACAGGCCAAGTATTTCCGTGCAAGTTTACTTAAGCGTGGGTAGTGGGGGCCATATTGGGACTGAGATTGGGGGAAAAATGATAACCTAAATTTTTTATCTATATTGGAGGTCTCACTTGGGGTAAAAAATGATAACCCAATTTTACCCCTTGACCTTTTTGGCCTTTACCTTTTTGGACCTTGACCTTTTTTTGGCCTTTGACCTTTTGGGCCTTGACCTTGAGAACCCAAATTTTTCTTTACTGGAAATCTTTTGTATTCTTACGGTACAATTTTACAACCCTAATTTTTGGCAACCCTAATTTTTGGCAACCTTAATTTTTGCAACCCATTTTTTTTCAAAAACCCTAATTTTTGCAACCCTTCGAAGTAGGGTTGCGCCAAACGGTTGCGTGCGTAAGCAACCGTTGTATGTACCCCACCCTAATTTTTAAACCAACCTTTTATATATATATATATGGGTCATTTTTTGCCCACGGTACTTTTTGATCTTTTAGTTGGGCTTAGCCCTTTTGATGTCTTTATCCTTGTTTGACCATGATATTTTTTCGGCCTTGACTCATACCACATATCAATTCTTTACGGTACTTCTTTTTTTTGTCCTTCCTTAGGGATCTAGCCCTTTTTGATGTCTTAACCCGTTCTTGACTAAGCGATATTTCGGCTCCTTGACCTTGCTATATACCTATAATAATTTTTAGCCCACGGTAATTGTCCTTCCTTAGGCTTCTAGCCCTTTTGATATCTTAATCTTGTTTGACCATGATATTTCGACCAACCCTGGCCTTCCATGTGGTCACTTTTGGGCCCTGGTCATCCCCTAATTTTCGAAAACCTAATTTTTCTGACCAACCCTTGGTCTTCCAGGGCAATTTTGAGAACCGTAAATTTTTCGGTCAACCCTTTTGTATTCTAGGGTGCAATTATATACCTATGCCTCAGCTTTGATGCCTAAACTTTGATGCCTCAACTTTTAATATTCCCAGCTTTGATGCCCTGCAGGGTTTCGTAGATGGGTAAGCGATACGATGACGTCATCTTTGTAGGCTCATCCTTGATGACTCAGATTTATTGATGGTTCAACTTGATGGTTCCAATCAACGTAAGTGAGTATCTAGTGCTGCTCCTGCTATATTCTATGAGCTCCGTGAGTGCCAGGTGAGTGCCAAGTGAGTGCCAATGAATGCCAATGAGTGCCAAGTGAGTGCCGCGAGTGCCAATGAGGCGCTGGGTTGAGTGCCACATAGTGCCAAGTGAGTGCCAGATAGTGCAAACTGAGTGCCACTTTTTTCAAGAATTTTCTAGCCCCCTGAGCCTAGAATAGCCTTAATATGGTATCTACCCCTAGGTATAGTATGAGGAATCGTGAAATGAAAGTATTACAAGTTGCTAGATGCTTCCTACTATGAGTTAGTATTTTTCTAACACTTATAGCATGAACAGAATATATATCTAGAAGAGTTGCACAGTTGAGACAGCAGTGACCGCAAAACGTTTCAAAGTCCGGAGTCCGCGTCCGCAGAAACACCATCGCGAAACTGCCTGCCGCGTGCGCCCGACCTAGGCGCATCAGCACTGCTGGGCTTCGCCGCGTGCGCCAGCAGGCGAGGATACATATTCTAGCGTTCGCTTCGCTGCGCCCGTCGCCGAATTTCCGCGTAAGCGATGTTGCAGCGTGCGTCCGCAGACGCAAATATTACCGCGCGAACGAAAATATTATATCAATGTAAACTATTCAAAGAATTCTTTTCAAATATACTATGAGTCATTCATTTTTACTACAATTGTAACGTTTTACATACACATATACGATATATTTAAAGCAGTAAATCAGTAACAATGTAAAGGTGTTACCCAACACCTATGGGATTAAAGGCTTTGTTTTACCGTTTTACTGCTTTAACTCACTTCTTTACTGCTTTTTAACTCATATACACACTAAAGCAGCAAATCAGTAAATCAATAGAGGTGTTACCCCAACACCTAGGATTAAAGTACTTTGTTTCTTTACCTCTACTGCTTAATCCAGAAGATTGTTTATCTAAGAGTATTTTTAACATCCATGGCTGATGCTACAAGACAACTTAAAGATAACAAAATCAGAGGTGTTACTTGCTAGGGATTGGGTATGCTTTCTTTGTTTTACTGCTTTGCATTGCTTTAACCCTCTCTGCTTTTACTGCTTTAACTCCCTGCTTTACTTATTGTTTTAACTCTCTGCTTTTACTGCTTTAACTCACTGCTTACTGTTTTAACTCATTGCTTTTTACTGTTTTAACCTTATATTTTATTAACATTATGTTTTCTTTATATTTTTTATTTTCTTATTTTAATACTTTTATTTATTATTATTTTTTATTATTTCTATTTTTATTTTTGTTTTAATACTTCTTTTTTAAATTTTTAAAATTGTAATGTAAGAATAAAAACACACACACAGAGTTTCTGTTATATAAACATTTTATTTAATAAAATTGTAATTTTATTAAAAACATGTACTTTACTGCTTTTACAGCTTTAATTAATCTCATTATTCATTATTCACTTAACGAGTGGATGTAGAGAAATTTACGTTCCGAAGTCCGCTACATGTCTTGTAGCTGGGCCTACAGGAGTGGTGTAAAACCTTTCTATTATTAAATATTTAAAGGAAATGGAGATTTTTGAACAAACCCCTGTAAAAATAATATGGTAATGTTTATCAGGAAAAATTTAAAGAATATAAAGATTGTGATTCAATTTCATAGGCGCATACGATATTAGATCGTTGGATAATATACATGGTCACAAAATTATTGTATTAGATGATTTAATACACAAATTGAATTTGGAAATAGCAGAAGCGTTCACAGTTTATTCTCACCATCTAAATATCTCGGTGTTTTTCATAACACATTTTCATCAAAGCAAGCATATGTGAAGTGTTTCTTTAAACACACAGTATTTACTGTTGTTTGGACAGAGAAGAGACATGAGTCAAATTAATGTACTGGCAACTCAAATGTTTCCACTTCAAAAGGAAAGAGCCTGAAAGTATAAAGAAAGGCTACTTTCTGATCCCTCTCACGTTATGCTCGATGTGAACTTTCACCCCAAAAATGCAGAGAGTGTCACGACAGCACCAACATTCTACCTTATGAGATAGAAAAAACTGTATACATACCTGAATAATGAGTGCTCTAGTTGCAAAGTATTTACCTCTTTATAAAAAAATTTAAAAGTGCTGAAACCTCTTGAAAAACGTAAATCCACTCAGTGAGGATGAGAATTATCCAGTGTGTAAGTGAAGTCTGTTTAAATCTGCAAAGTAAATGTTCCTAAACAGACCCCAGAAGGTGCTACGCTGTTATAGAAACATCATTAAAAAACTCTCTCTTCAACATTAAAAAAAAAAAAAACTGAAAAATAAAAAGAAGGTGCTGCAGAAGGGGAGGAAAAAGGGTCTCCTACTCATTACTCTTCTCCGTTATAGCTCCATTGATAACTAAGTGGTTGTCCCCATGATGAAGAAGGTTGCTGTACTTCCATATAATGAGTATGAGAAAATGAAGTATAATAATACAGCATCGGTACTGAATTCAGTTCCTCAGATTCAGCATTCACAACCCCAATAATATGTCAAATAAGACACGCACCTGCAAAATCCACAATCACAGTTTCATCATTCGCAACCCCAATATATGCAGATATTACAATGCAATGACATTACAACCTCTTTCACATCAGCAACAACAGCTGCACCAACAGAATCCTTATATTGTGAACGATTCATTATCTTTTCAGCAACCTCTACCTCATAGCTTATATGATCCTAAAGTTGAACAGATAACCAAATACGAGAAAGAAGTGTACAGAATATTAAATTCAGACATTAACATCCATGAGAAACGCATCTTATACCAAGTGCCATACAAAAATTGATAGATATTAAAGACTTGTACCCTACATCCATCCCTGTATCCTTGCCAACTGATAATATGTAGATATTCAATGTGGCGCCAAAACTTGAAGTGAAATGCAGGGAAGATGAAAATTCTAAAAGATCCTTGAGGAGAGCTATACCTATTAGAGTACGTAAATCAGAATAGCTTATAATATTTTTTAAAAAGACAAATTAATTTTTGAACAGTTATGCATAGCATCAATTGATGATGAAGTGTTAAAGGATCAAATATTGTGGATTTGATAGCTGATCTCTCACGTAACTGGAAGAAAGGTCCTGTAAAAGGATGGAATGATATCAAACAAGAACTTCAGACTATTAATTTCCCCAGAACTTTAATCTTAAATACACAACGATTAGCAGATTTGGATAATATCCCCGTTACTCCAAGACCTGATTCAAGTCCATCTGGTACTTCTTACGCTTCAGATAAATTTAAACGTGTTACCAGAGGCCGAATAAGAAAAACTTATAATAAACCTATTTGGATTAAATCGTAATTATGTATTATCATATATTTATTTAGTTGTAATGCTTGTATATAAATAAATATGTTATTTTAAACCTTTTTCTTTAACCCTTGGTCCTTTATATCACATTTTTGTGATAAATATATATATATATATATATATATATATATATTGAAGCGGCGCATGAAAACGCGAAAGTTTTCACGATAAATGCGAAAACGGTTAAACAACACCTTCAGGGCTGAAACGCGTACACT
>JABUQX010140989.1:2500-7500 GCA_015478945.1 Trachelipus rathkii
GAAAGTGAAGATGGTAGTAACAACCCAACCCCAATGGCCAATAAGAAGGATTGTGATGGACTGGCTCTATTAGAGAGGTCAAGGGGATGAAGTATGAACCTGAATACGGAGGAATAAGGGAGCACATGAGTTGTTTCTCTCCCAGGGACTGGCTCCACACCATCACCTCTAGGCTTTCCATCAGTGAGGAATGAAATGCCTCTCTAGTTATCCTCAGACCCTCGGTCTGAATTTGATCAAGAAGACGGAGGTACAACTGGAAGGTCTGCCCATAGATGGCACAACCATAGTCTAGTTTAGTAATTACCAATATGATATAAAGGTAGAGCATGGGGCTTCTGTTCGCACCCCAAGTCTTAGAGATGAGGTGCCGTAAGGAATCCAAGGAACGGAGGTAACTAGCTTTGAGATGAGTAGTGTGAGGAAGGTACGTGAGGTGCTCATCGAGCAGCAGAAGAACGTAACAGTCGGCTCCACACGGGTGGGGAGCCATAGAGATGTAATATATGGAGTGAATGTATGCAACCTCTTCGACGGGTATTTTTCAGGAAAAGCATGGCTTTAGGTTTCGATGCTAGAGAATGTAAAGTCACGTGCAGAACAACAGGAGGAAACCCTGCCGATGGCCAGCTGAAGTTGACACAGCATACAAGAGCATTTCGCCCCAGTGGTGTACAGGGCCAAGATCTTCAACATAGATGGAGTCGTGAACCAATTTGGGATGGTATCGACTATTTCATTGAAACCGATTGAGAAAAGCAAAACACCCAGCACAATGTTCTGCGGACCCCCTCATCCATGATAAACGCCTCGACAATGTGGTCCACAATGGACTTGAAACGAACGATCCGACATTAATAACTGAAGGATGATGAAACGTTGCCCCTCTGAGGCCCAGAGTGAAGGTTCCGCAAAACCCCCATCCTCCAAGTGCTGTCATACACCTTTTCAATAAAAGAAAATGGATAAGATCATTTTGTTAGAAGCAAATACCTCACGTATGTCGTGATCTAAATGAAGGAAGGATCCTGAGTAGAGCGATGGTGACGGAAACCAAACTGACAGTTAGAAAACTCCCTCCACCATATTCTATTATATAAGTTGGGGAGTAATGCAGTGGAAGTAATATGTATACCTATTATTTCATAGGAAATACTTCAGTTTTAGAGCCTAATGGAACTCTGCTCTGGGTAATAATATGAGAGAGGGAACAGAAAAGTCTGGAGTCTCCACCCGCAGGTCAAAATGAAATGGTTCATGATACCGGAACCCGTTGGAGCAGGAAGCGAAATGATAGTCCAACTTATCAGCTATGACCCCTGGAGAAGAGATGAAATCAGAGGTATGCGGGACGAAAGCAAGGAGGAGAGGTGGATCTGTATGGCGTTTACGGAAAATTTTCACAACATCAACTGATGATACAGGTGTGAAAAATTAACAGTGGAAACAGTTGGGAAATATCGCTTCCTCGTCCTTTAATTAATATAGCACAGGTTGGGAATGCTACAGAAAGCTTTTAAAGACAAAAAGTTGGTCAAGGTGTAGGTTTGCTTATAAAAATTTGCTTTCACGATTAGCCCCAAGCACATTCTTGGTCTAGAGAATTGATGGTTGCAGGTCCCAGATGAAGGGGTATATGGTTAGCTGCCACCTGGAGGATTGCTTCCTGAAGGTAGGTGAAGGCATACGCCGGCAACGGAAATAAAGGTAGTTGGAAGGATGGGAGTAAGTGGCAATGAAGGAAGACCAATCCGCTCTGTCGGATCGCCAGCCAGAATAAGGTTGTTGCTACGGACTCTGTGCTGAAGGATGATATTACGGTCAGGTAACAGTCACTTCTACAGAAAAGCTTTTTCACCCAAAACGATCTATAGCAGAGATTGAACACAACGAGATTTCAAGAAAGGAAGAAGTGTCCATATTAAAACGTTCAAATGTTGGAAGACCCTTGTTGAGACATCCCAATGAGAAATCTTGCAAAATACTCAATATCAAGGTTCAAGGAAATAAGACTCCCTGTACATTGAAGGTTGTAAAACGTCCTGGTCGGTCGCGAAGCTGTAGTTACTTTAAACAAACAGCCAACGGCTGATGAATTACAAGTAATCACTTTAGTTCTTCGTAATTGGGAAAATATCCACGACAATTTCATTGGAGAAAACTCACCATAAAAGGTAATATAATCAATGATCATGGCGACCCGTGACGATAGTCACTATGTATTGTAATTTAGTAGTCGTCTCAGAGGATAAAGTCTGATGATCCCGTGAGCCGCTCAGCGACCTACTGACCGGAAGGCCAAACCACGGGAGAGAGAAAGATCATGCAGTAGAGCAGAGACAAATAAAGACCATTCTGTTTATGACAGGAGGGGTTCCTGGCCAAAAAATGGAGAGGGCTCTACGAAGAGGTGTGCTAAGTCACGCTCCACGTCTCGAACACTCAATTTGCGTACTCCTGCCAGATATCTTAGTAGCAGACTGGGAAGGGAGCTTTGCCCCTCCAAAAGGTGCATCATCAAAGCCCAAGGAAGATTGACGAGAAGGAAATAAGGATTGGTGTCATCGGGAGTGTTAGAAAACACATTGTAAGGCAGGTATGTGGCGTCCTTAGTCAAATTCTCAGGAGCTATCGGCTCCCGTGAAGGGGTAGATGGCTCAGGAGGAGGTCCCGAATTCAAAGTAGGTGAAGGTGAAGAATCAGAGAGGGAAGACTCCTCCTTCCTGATCCAACCAGAAACCAACCACCCACAACGAGGCAGCTCCACCTGTTCCCGAAAATCTCATCCAATACCTCCTCTGACCTCCTTTGAATGGGCCCAAAGTTTCAACACGAGATAATCCCATTGATGAAGAGTTGTCTGAAGATTCCATTGTGGTATCCGAATAAGTTTCAGAATCACTCGAGTATTGTTGAAGAGATACAGTCTTAGGCGGCGTGCTAACATTACATCAGAAAGGGCAAAAGTTGATCCACTGTTCTGTGTTCATCCACATGGGTGGTCTGAGCGGCGAGCCCGTTTTGACAGGAGTAAGCAAGGTTCCTCAGTGTAAACGGTTTCTTTTGTTTTAAGAAGTCTGTGACTCGATATGCAAGCGAGTACGGATGTCTAGTTTGGGGGGGCGATCGTGACTATTAGGAGGCCATTGTTGGTTCCCAAGCGGAAACTGATGAAGGTCGTTTCCGTGAGATGTTATAATTGAGTTCAGAGGTTACACATAGACATTTGTTATCAACCTCAGAGGCTTAACAGGTTGTAAAATCAGTAGATATCCCTTCAGGTGGGGTATGAATCTCTGCAATGTGAGTATCATGAGAGAGAGGGATGTATATTTTGGCGATGGAAGTAGAGTGGTCGTTTGGAGTCCGGTACGGAAGACCGAATGGAGGGAAGCGAAAGTGGAGGAAGTTCTGGACAAAACGCAAGGGAGCAATGCGTAATGTTAGAGATAACTGAAGATGCATTAGTTGCTTCTGTAGCATAAGAAAAAGGAAGATTAGCCAATTTCTCATTTGCTCCGTGTGTTGCTTCACCAAGGCGAAGAAGGTGTAGTGGACAGAGGAAATTGGATGGGGAAGTAGAAAGAAGAGTTGCAGTTAGGACAACTAGGATGATGTTTTTCACAGCTGGGGTGAAGAGAACTTCCACATGTCGTTGAGGTGTTCTCCTGACGAGGAGGGAACCTATAAACGTCGGTGACTGTAACTTTGCGTCTCGGCAAATGAGCGACAATTTAATCAGAAGTATCTGAATAGAACTCCGGCGTATAAATGGTTCCCTTTCAGGTTTAGAAATTATAGCATCTTCCCAGATGCAATAAGGAAGCAGGTACGTGGCTTTGGGTTCTAGAAACAGCACAGACCAGGATGGAACCATTCCTGTTGCTCAGTAGTTCGACGAGCAGCTTCAAAAGCATCACTAAGGATGATGTTGAAGACAAATAAAAATAAAGCGGGTAGGAAGTAGACTTGGGACCCCTTGAGGGAGAGAAAGCGACTGTTGAAGCTCGTTTATTCTGACGTCTAGGATTGAGACCCTGCTGGCGCAGGGGTCTTGGGATGACTAACATGAGGTTTGAGTGATTGGGTAGTATTGAGAGTAGGGATGTACCGATAGTATCGGTATTGGCAGTATCGGCAGTTTTTTTTGGTGTCAGTATTGGTTAATATGCTCGATACTTGGCCGATACTTCTTACTTTTGGGTGAAGAATTATGAGAAGCTTTTAGATTCAATAATAAATCTAGTTTCGATATGTAAGGTTCTAATAAGGAATTATGTAGCTGAAACCCCACAAGGTGGCATCTCCGACGGTGAACACTTATAGAATGCGCATAACCGAGGAGCTTGTTCGCGTGACAAAAAAAAAACAGAAGTGAAAGCCGCCTTATCAGCAACCCCTGGCAATAGCACTGATAGTGACGATGGTGGCTTTTCAGTAAATAAACCTACTGAAGACGAAGAGGATTTGGATATGTTAGACTTTGATAGTTAATGGCCAAAATTACATTGACATCTCCAAAGGAATCACACCAAGGAACCTCATCGGAAAAACAGCTGAAGAGACAGTCATCAGGAGCAAAGATAATTTAAATTTGATCTAGCAGAAAGAGAAATGGGGCTCTAGAAAACATGGAGTATAACACTAGAGAGAATCCTTTCATGTGGTGGCATGAAAATGGGCCAAGAGTTCCATTATTATCAGTGCTTGCAAACAAATATTTATCAGCCCTTTCCTCAGAGAGCGAGCGTAATTTTAGTGTAGGTAGGAATGTAAACACCCCAAAAGAAACAGGCCATGGGTTTAGTGAAAGCTTAATGTTTTTGCATTACAATTTGAGAATTTTTGAATTTGAGTATTGAATCATATCTACCTTTATCTTAAAGGAGTATACTATTATTATCTCATGTTTGAATAACACCGTTTTTTTATTTTGTCTTTAGCTGATTAATTGAAGTCTTCTTTCATTATTTTATTCTTTATGTGTTGTGGAGAGTAAG
>JABUQX010140989.1:12500-27500 GCA_015478945.1 Trachelipus rathkii
CCACAATTGGACGGTCTTAATTATTATTGGGATTATCAGGTGGGTGTTCCGTATTATTTATCTTCTTTAAATTCTTAATTATAAATCGCATAAATAATATCATTTAATAAATTCTTTAATTCGCTAACTAATTATATGAATAAATTAATATCTTTTAAAATGTAATGTACGTACATTACAGACGTCCATATTGTCAGTTCTATCTATAGAAGCTTTCCTGAGGATCTTTCTTACTTGGGAAATTGCCTTGAAAAGTCCCCTCCTAAGAAATTATTTTACAATTAAAGGGTTAGTTTTATTTAACATTTTCTTAATTTATTGAAAGGAAAGTGAAGTGAAATAAATATTATTTATTTATTTCATTTCACTTTAGGGTCCCAATCCAGGGCTTAAGACATCCCAATCCAGGGCTTGTAAGAACATCTATAGCCTGGGCTTGTGTGTGGATTTCCATCTTTTAATACATCACAAGTTATGGATCTTCTCACAGCTTCTCCCATATCCTCTCATTCTATCATCAAGGAACTGCATATTCGTATTAGATCTAACACAACAATGCTTTTGCAGTTATTTGAAGGAACTAGTACCTTCCTAACATAATTTTAAACAAGTTTTGCCATTAGTTAAATCTCTTTGTTCTGGACGTTTATGTCCCTTAATTTATAATCTCTTTGTTCACAGACGTTTTATAATATAATTTATAATCTCTTTGTTCTGGACGTTTATGTCCCTTAATATTAATCTCCTTGTTTGGACGTTTATGTCCTTTAATAACTTCTGTTTAATTACTCGGTGTTAGACGTTTAAGTTTACACCGTTTTCGTTGTCATCTTTGTTTTGGACGTTTATGTCCTTTAATTAATTCTTTGCACAATATTCGGTGTTAGACGTTTATGTCTACACTGCTTTTCGATTCTTTTTCCATTACGTACGAACCAGTATATTTTCTATTCGAACAATTGTCGTCATTTGTCTACTTCACAAACACTCTAATTCGTGTTTGTGTGTATATATATAATTGTTCACTATCTGGTTTTATTAAAACAGTAACAGTCAAACTACACTTTCATTTGGTTTAACCTATAAGGAATAAAATTACTGATTTATGGTTGCTGTGTTGATGAGAAGTAAAATCTACGTAGACACGATCAAAGGCTCTTCTGGTGGCAGGGTATCAGGGTCCTCCTCATATCCCTTTAGAGATAGCCTTATTGCTATATGAAAATGATGTGGACAACTACCATTGGATCTCCACGTCATAGTTAATCAAACGACAAGAACGGAAGAGCTAATTCTGTGTCATCGTTTCTAAGAAAGATCGAAAAGGTAGAGTTTCAATTTGTTTTGATGAATTACCTTAATTTACGTTTTACTTCTGCTTATTTTGCTTAAAATTAGTTACCACGATTTTGTCAAAGAATCAACGCAGGGAAGCGGTTATGAAGTAATCTTCAAATTGATCCACTTTGTAACATATAAATATATATATATATATATATATATATATATATATATATATATATATATATATATATATATATATATATATATATATATATATATATATATATATATAAATATATATATATATATATATATATATATATATCTATATATATATATATATATATATATATATATATATATATATATATATATATATATATATATATATATACAAATATATATATATATATATATATATATATATATATATATATATATATATATATATATATATATATATATATATATATATATATATATATATATATATATATATATATATATACCGTATATATATATATATATATATACATATATATATATATATATATATATATATATATATATATATATATATATACCGTATATATATATATATATATATATATATATATATATATATATATATATATATATATATATATATATATATATATATATATATATATATATATATATATATATATATATATATATATATATATATATACTTGTCTACTATATATATATATATATATATATATGCCGTATATATATATATATATAGCATATATATATATAAATATATATAACAAATATATATATATATATATATATATATATATATATACATATATATATGTACATATTTATGTAAATGGCCATATATATATATATATATATATATATATATATATATATATAAATATATATGTATATCTTTTTGTATATATATATATATATATATATATATATGGTAGGAAGGTGATTGAATTCATGAAAGAGATGTGTGTAGCGATAATATTTTCTTTCATTTAGAATGTCCATAAAATATATAGGGTTAGTGTGGGAGGTAGAGATGGTATCAAGTGAAAAGTATGATTGATTTAGTATTGGTGAAGATGTTGAAGTATGTTGGATGTTAAATAAGTTAGGGGTTGGGAATGGGGCCAAATGGATTAGTATATTGTTTCCTATGTAAGTCTAGGTTAGTGGGGCTTGGTCGAGAAGGGAAGGTGATGAAAGGAGTAGGTGAAGTCAGTGGAGAATTAGTGAGCAGAGACAATAAGGATAAGTATCAGTAAGGCACTCTTGTAAACAGTTGAATGTGAACTTGATTGATACTAGACAAAATCTACGAGGCAAATACTGAAAGGAAAACGTTATTAAATAAGTTACCAAGGAAAGTATGTTGATGTGCAAGTAGTAGAATATTAACAGTGAATAATTGGAATGAAGAGGTGATGAGTAGTTTGGTAAAAAGCTACATTAGTTAAGTGTACTAAGAAACTTAAATGATGAAGAGCTCAAAAGATCTTGGGTATATCTGAAGGAAAAGAAATACTAAAGCTATGCCTTTGGGACACATCATCCTTCGTGTAAATTTTGCAGGAGGATGAATGAGACTTGCAAATGCAAGGCTCTTCTGGAAGGAAGCGTGAAAGGTTTAAAATGGCAGGCAGAGGAATCTCTGCTGAAGACCAATGACCAGGATGTTTGCCCTTGTAACTGATGATAATTGTGAGAGGTGTTGAAAGAACACTTTAAATCACTGTTCTTTGATATTAAGTGATGGTAAATATATTGTGTGGGTTGATAATTTTCAGAAGATAGAGTATTTGGGGATGAAAAAGTTATATTGAGGAGGAGGTAATGTTTGATAAGGTTGAAGAATTATTAATCTGCAGGTATAGATGAAAGTACAGGTGAAATGATCAAGAACAGGCGAGATGGTGATGGTTGGATTTAAGTTTAATATGTCTTTATAGAGGTATAGTTGAGAGTTAAGGAGAGAAGCAATGTAGTACCCTTATATAAGTCTGTTAGGGATAAGGAACTATAGAAATTATAGGGAATAAGTTAATTGAGTATAGTAGGAAGGTATATGCTGGTATTTTTGTTCAAGAAAGAGTGCGTCAGGTGACTGAAGAAGGACTGATTGGTGAGAGAAGAACAAAGGTGTTTAGGAGTGGTATAGGACCTGTCAGATTAATCCACACATTCAAATAAGTTGAAGCAGAGAGTGAAATAAAATATGTTCATTATGTTTTCCTGGGTAAATTCATCAGGTTTGTGCAAGTGACACTCTCTGACAGAAGCAGAACTAGTGGGATCAATGTGCAGCAGGTGTCAGGCGTGTGTAAGAATAAATGGTGTGTAAAGTGATTGGTTTTTAACAGCGGAGAAAGACAGGGTTGTGTTATGTCTCCTGTGGTTATTCAATTTGTATATGGATGGGGTTATAGAGAATTCGAGGTGGGGATGGCAGAAATGGTGTTAGAACTGGTGGAGAATGGAGATGAGTGGAGGGTGCCCCTACCTATTATATGCGGATGATTTGGTTCTGTGTGGCGAATCAAGAGAGTTTGAGAAGGAGATTGGTAAGAGATTTGACAGATTATTCTTGAGAGGGGCTTAGTAAGCATTGGATAAGAGTAGTTATGGTTGTGAGTGGACACTCCCTCGAGTGTGAAGTTATGTTAGATGGTGAGTAGCTAGAACAAGTATGGGTTTAAATATTAGGTATATCATTGGATGAGGAAGGGGAACGGACATTGCAGAGTCTGTGGAAAGTTGTGAATGGCTTGGGAAAGGTGGCTGGTGCAATTAAATCGTTGGTGAATGTAAAAGGGACTAAGTCTTGAGTGTGCTGGGGTTTTACATGATGTTGTTGCCTGTGTTGTTGTATAGTAGTGAGACTAGGTCTGGAATGAAGTATAGATCTAAAAAGTTCAATGTGTTCAGATGGACAATCTTAGGGGAGTGTACTGGGTGAGAAAATTGATAAAAGAAAGAGAGAGGAATGAACAATATTAGGGAGTGGTAGTGAAGAAAGGGTAAATGAAGAATAAATGAAAGTATATTTTGAGATGGTTTGAGGTGTATGGAAAGGATATGAATGATGATCCAGTTTAAGCTTGAATGTATAGTGGCGAGTGTGTTGGCAACCGACCGGCAAATCCAAGAAAAGTGGTTGAGTCAGTAAGCAGATGTTTGAAGGAGAAATAGTTTGGCAGAGGTAAGAAGAAAGGTGTATATAGGAGTGAATGGCGGGGGTTGTGAGGGGTATGGTTTGCTGGCCCACCTGGGTAAAGGATGAACACTTGGTGACGTCTGTAGTGAGAGGTCCATGTCCCATGACTTTGGTGGATTTTCTGGCTAGTGGGGGTTCCCTCATTAATGGTACTGAGGCGGTAGGCTGGGCTTTTTCTTTGTTGTGTCAATTTTCTTTCTACTACTTTTCTTTTCAGTTTCATGAGAAGCTTACTCGCATTCTTCAATAATCTACTCATTTATTTTCCAAGAAATATATATATATATATATATATATATATATATATAATATATATATATACATATATATATATATATATATATATATATATATATATATATTTATATACCTCTATATATATATATATATATATATATATATATATAGTATATATATATAACATATATATATATATATATATATATATATATAATAATAACATATATATATATATATATATATAACCATATAATATATATATATATATATATATATATATATATATATATATATATATATATATATATATATATATATATATATATATATATATATATATATATATATATACATATATATATATATATATATATATATATATATATATATATATGATGAGGTTTTGTGTTTTCTTTTCTTTAAAGGATGAATGTTTCTGGGCAGAAGAAGGAGAAGAAGAGGAAGAAGAAAATGTTTCGGGTTTTTCTTTGAGGATGGACGTTGGAATAAGAAGAGGAATGCAGTGCTTTATTATTTATCTATTATTTATTTAGTGAATGTTTTTCTGTGTTTCTTAATTATTATTTATTATATTTCAGTGTATAAGCTTTGAATATAGCGAATACAGGTTACTAGATGTAATAAAGGGTTGTTCTTGGATTTAAGACGTAAAGGGTGTAACTAGGGAACGGATTAGGATTGAGTTTGTCAATGCTTACGGTTTTACGGTTTAAAAGTTTCACGTTAAGGATTCATTGAACTAACGAACAAAAGCAAAAGAGCCCGCCACTCAAGAATTCTTGGGAACTGGGCTCCTCATCGTATAGTACTGTGCATATTGTTTATATATAAATGTATAAGCTTCAAATCAATAGTTACCAGAGTAACTAATAACAAAAGGATATCTTATTTTAAGAACAAGGAATTTATTACTTTCATTAAGCTTGACTATTCTCTGTTATCACTTTTTTATCAGTGGTAGCAGAGCGTAGTTCCGAGAGAACGTACCTCTGGGGTTGTATAGCTGCGCATTGGTGTATTAGGTTATTGGGTTGTCATGGTTAAGGGTGAAGGAAGTGGTGGTGATGGTGATAAGAAGGTAATTGTGGTTGAGAGAGGTGGTAGGTGTGGGTGTCCAAAGTTTACTGGTGAAGTGGATACAGAGGAATATGAAGTATGGAAGGAGCAGTTGGAAATCTGGCTTGAAGTGTATGATGAGGACCACGAGAAACCGGCTGAGTGTGGTTTGTTAGAGTTTGGGGAGAAAAGGCTTTTAATTAGGTAAGGATGGAGTGAGTGAATTGGGAAAGAAAGGGTGTGGAGTTATTGTGATTAGATTAGAGAAGTATGCAAAGAAAAGCAGAGGGCAGATATGATCTTCCTATGTGAGGTATTTTTACATAAGAGAAAAGCTGAAGGAGTCTATGAGAGTATGTGAGCAGGTATGAAGTTGTAGAGCAGAAATGTAAAGTGGTTGGAAAGGTAGATTTAGGGGTTGACATGAAATGCGTGCATTTGTTGGAAGGAGCGAACATTGACGATAGCCAGAAGCAAATGGTTTTGGCTTATTGTGGTAAAGACATGTGGGAGTTTGGAACCTTTAAGGATGACTTGGTGAACATTTGTGAAGGGTTTGGAAGGGGTAATGTTGCAAAGGTGAATGACGAAGTAGTAGAGGGAAGCGGGGTGTGGTATGGAAGTAACCAAGGGGGTGCAAGAGGGGGTGGGCCCAGTTACGGTGTGAGAGGTGAGTGGAAAGATGGAAAAAGGCTGAATGCAAGAGATGCTTTTGGGAATGTAAGGAAGTGTATAATCTGTAGATCAGAATATCACTTTGCGTATTTGTGCCCCAAGAATGCTTAGAGAAAGGATAAAGAGGGTTCAAGTGGTGAGAATCGAGAGCAGCGGAAGGAGGATGTGAGGGGGAATGTAGAACGTGAGAAAAACAAGGTGTATGTGGCGGAGAGAAATGAGGTAGCAACTGTAACAGGTGAGAGACATGGAATCTGGTATGACTGATGGGGGTTATCGGAGGAGGTGGGATAGATTCGGGAATCTGAAAAGGTGTGATTTTTGTCATTCGGAAAAACATTTGTGGAAATATTGTGATGTGTACAGGGTAACAGAGAGCGAAGGGGTGAAGAAGTTGTGTTCGGTGGGTGATAGTGCGGAGAAAAGGGTGTATCCAGTGGGGAATGTGGATATGAATAGAGGAGGAATTGGTAGAGGAAAGAGGTTGGTGAATTGTGTGAAAGAAAGTGAGGCAGAAGCATGGACGGGAATGGGAAGAGGGATATCTGTTGGGACTAATACGAGTAGTGAGGAGTCATTGTCTGAGGTGGAAGAGGTGGAAAGTGTTAGACTGAGGATGAGGAAAGAGTATGAAGAGATAGTACAAATATGTGATACTGGGGATGGTGGTGAGAATGATGGTGGTAGAAGGGAAGGACATATGGGAGAAACGTCGGAGAATTGTGGAATGGAAGAGCGTGACAAGAAGGAAGAGCTAGTTGTGAGTGATGGAAGTTGGTCAAGTGAATTTAAGAGAAGGGATGTGGTGGAGGAGGTGAAAAAGAGGAAGAATAGGTTGAGGATGAATAGGAAGACTGAAAGAAAGGAAGCGGAACAGGAGTAACTATGTGAGTAGGGGTGTGGAGGCGTTTGTTTGTTTTTTTTTGTTTTTTATGGTGTTTGTTTTTTTTTTTTTTGTGATTTTTTGTGATTAGTGTGTTTGTGTTTGGTGTTTGAAGTGGGCGACAGAGGGAGAGAAAGAGAAGGGAGAGAAAGGTATAAGAGTGATGAGGTTTTGTGTTTTCTTTTCTTTAAAGGATGAATGTTTCTGGGCAGAAGAAGGAGAAGAAGAGGAAGAAGAAAATGTTTCGGGTTTTTCTTTGAGGATGGACGTTGGAATAAGAAGAGGAATGCAGTGCTTTATTATTTATCTATTATTTATTTAGTGAATGTTTTTCTGTGTTTCTTAATTATTATTTATTATATTTCAGTGTATAAGCTTTGAATATAGCGAATACAGGTTACTAGATGTAATAAAGGGTTGTTCTTGGATTTAAGACGTAAAGGGTGTAACTAGGGAACGGATTAGGATTGAGTTTGTCAAAGCTTACGGTTTTTACGGATTTACGGTTTAGAGTTTTCACGTTAAGGATTCATTGAACTAACGAACAAAAGCAAAAGAGCCCGCCACTCAAGAATTCTTGGGAACTGGGCTCCTCATCGTATAGTACTGTGCATATTGTTTATATATAAATGTATAAGCTTCAAATCAATAGTTACCAGAGTAACTAATAACAAAAGGATATCTTATTTTAAGAACAAGGAATTTATTACTTTCATTAAGCTTGACATTCTCAGGAGTTCTGGGATCTTCTAAAAGTTGGTAAGTGTTCTTTCTTATCTATTCTCTGTTTACCACTGTTTTTTCAATATATATATATCTATTCACTGTTTTTTCAATATATATATATATATATATATATATATATATATATATATATATATATATATATATATATATATATATATATATATATATATATATATATATATATATATATATATATATATATATATATATATATATATATATATATATATATATATATATATATATATAAACTTTAATAAATAATAAAATTTCAGGTGTTGTTCAAATTCTTGTTTACATTAATCAGTTTATGTACCGAAATATTGTTTTTAATTGTAATAGAACGAAAAAATCGAAGGTCAAAAATATCAATACAAATAACACATTTCATCTTCAATTGTAATAAACATTTCTTCAAACATATTTTATCAATTTTCAAATCATAAAATAATACTATCATCTCAAACACTTTATTCAACTGGTAAAATAAAGAGAAAGAATAATTGTCTAAAAGAACAACAGACAAAAGTAGTATACTTGAGGACCAAAAAAAAAATAAAAAAAAAAAATCCAAAAAAAAAAAGAAAGTGTTAAATGTCTTAGAGGGGGATATAATTGCCATTATTATTTTGCCGTGGTAAATAAAATGGAAAATGGTATAGTGAGAAGTAACATATAATTTTTTTTAGCAGTTTTACTTTTTTAAATAAGCGCTAATCCATATTTTAATATACAAATGTCAAAGAACAATCAAAAAAAAAAAAAAGAGAATGAAAATTTTTGGTTCCTATAGTTGTTCATACCTTTTGGCTTGGTCTGTATTTAGTAAATAATCGAAATATATAAAGAAATGATCAAGCTAATAGAGTGTTTAAAATTCATCCTTTCAACACAAATACAGAAATAATAAATATTTTAATAAATTTTAATTTACTTTTTTTATTTTTGATCCTAGCGTATTTGATCATTCTCTGCAGATTTGAGAAAATAGTTCCAAAATAAAATACATAGTAAATATAACAAACTACAAAACAAGATTTTAAATATCTTTTATTAACGAATGACGCCTTGCGAATGTTTAGCACAAGATTAAAATGACATTCACTTCAACCTTGAAACATTGTACCTTGAACACACAAATTTGAAGTTGAATTACTAAATCCGCGCACAAAGTAAAAATTAAATATAAGTACGAAACAATACAATGAAGACCTGTATTTTCAAGAAACTGCAATTAATATAAGATCATAGGAAGCCAAAATTAATAAACCCACCCAAAAAGTGAAAACTATACCTTTGCCCAAACACAACAGAGAAAATACATTCATTAAAATTAAGCATATTAGTGGAAAAAGTACAATGAAGATATCTTTATTCAAGAAACTACAATTAATGTAAGACTAAAAACGATGATTTTTTTTTTTAAAAGTAAATATCAAATAGAAACATCTTAAAAGAATCTCATATAGGACTATGACGACGTAAACTGATAAAGTTAAATTACAATTTAACAAAGAAAGTTCCAGTAAAAGGAGCCGTTTTTTTTTTTTTTTTTTCAAAATCTTATTATATATCCTCTTCCTTTACAGCATTCCATATCTATTTATTTTTGCATAGTTCTTATTCTCCTAAAAAATCGTTCACACTCATTTCTTCTCTTTTTCATTTCCATTTCCTAAGATTAGCATCTCACTATTCTCTTTAACTCTTATCTACGTCATCCTTAAATATACTTTGCTATTCTCAAGAAAATAATCCTTTTGAAAATGTTTTCTTTCAGCCTTCCTTTGACTCCACCACACTGAAGTATCTTTTCAGGAAATCTCTTGCTTTGTATTAGATTCCACTTTCAAACTGTGTCAGTTGTTTTTAACTTCTACTCATCTTACAATTCTTCTGGAGGTTTCCCTCCGTTGTGCTTTAAAAGCACGCATGCTTCCTTCATCTTCGTTTGCATGACAATGACTTCTAAAAAGAAAATAGTTCCATGTTATTTTCAGTTCTAATATTTTAAACAATGTTCTTTTTGATTTTTGATTCTTTAAAAAATATATACTCAGTTAACTCACATCCAAGGTAAAACTCACCCCAATTTCTTTATGTGATCAATCAATTAACTGGTTTTGATTTTACCTTTTAATATTAAATCCCTTTTGAGTACTATTTTTACATTATTCGAGCTCAACTGCCTGTCTTGCAACTTACAATAGTTTAATAAAGTAACTTCATCTCCCTTTCTTGAAACATTTCTATTCACGTATTTTTGGTTTTATCAATAGTTACTGAATGCTACTTAGCATCTACATTTTCCAATTCTGAAATTTCACAACAAATCATTCATTCAAACTTTACTGGGAAAAATAATTCCTTCTTCGTCACAACACTCCATTTTAATATCGCACAAAACACATTTCATTTGTGAATAAAATTATCCTTCAAGAATCTTATTTTTCTGTTTAAACAAATGTTTTCTAAAAATTATCATAAATAGTTTATTGTCAGCTCCAAGTTATCGCGAAGATATTAAACAAACTAAAAGTACTTTCATTAAGCGGAGTGAGCTAACCTCCTTGGTACTCCTACGGACGAAAATTCTGCACTCTTGCCAAAAATATCTTTGCTAAATTTCTCAACATTTGTAACTCTTCTTCTTAATTTCTCTGATGGAGCTGAAATGGCTATTCTCTTAAACCTATTTTCATATAATTCTACACTGAACGACTTTTGTGTTAACTCTCATAGTCCTTCTCCCCACATGTACCATACCTTTAAATTAAATTACTTGTGATCGGGAGCCTGAAATTCTAACAATTACAACGTTTGAAAGGTAAACGGCCCAGATGGCATCTCTCCTGTGATTTGAGGGTGTGTTTTAAGCTGGGGTATCTCCTCGATCAATTCTACTCTCCCTCAGTGATGGAAGCTTGCTTATGTTCACTTAAAAGCTGAAAGACTTACAAACTTTTTCTCCTTTCTAACTCTCTTAACTCTTTACCTTTCAATGCAAATTTGCCGCTCTATCTATTTTCTATAGGTACTACAACAGTAAGTGCTGGAGGAACCTAACCACTTGCATTCCACCACTTTTGCTGTTACAGGGTGCGGCAAAACCGATTGCGCAATTTTGAAGTTATAAAAATATAATGGGTTTACATAGAGATGACATGTTAGCCCCATACCCGAGGTTGGCAGTTCTTACTGTTTTAATCATAGGATTCTGAAAATAATCATTAAGATGGTCCCCTATTATTAGCAGCACACTAGTGGAGCCGTTCTCTGAAGTTTTGAACAGCACGTTCACACATATAGCGTGGTATTGAGTTGACTTCTTCAACTATTCGCTCTCTTAGCTCTGGTAGGGTGTGAGGGCGACTTTTAAACACCTTTTCTTTCAGATATCCCCACAAAAAGAAATCGCAAATGCTCAAATCAGGTGACCGTGCAGGTCACCCTACATCACCCCTCAGAGAGACCAGACGTCCGGGAAACATTCTTCCCAAAACAGCGAGCTGTGTGAGCTGTAGCCCCATCTTGTTGGAACCACAAGTCCTCCAACCCCAAATCCTCAACAATCTCTTCCATTTTTGGATGCACGAAAGTGTTCAGCATGGTGACATAACGTTCGGAATTTACGGTCACAGTCACTCCTTCCTCCTCAAAGAAGTATGGGCCTATAACACCAAACCGTGATACGGCACACCATACCGTTAGTTTAGGGGAATGTAGTGGCCTTTCCTGGATAACTCGGGGGTTATTTAATGCCCAGTAGCGGAAATTTTGCTTATTGACAGACCCACACAGGTGAAAATGTGCCTCGTCGCTACTGAAGAAGGCTGCACCTCAGGGAGGACTCTGTGTGCAAGCATTGCGAACATAGTCTCGGCCGGTTTTACATAATCTGTTTGCTTTAATTCCTGAGTATCGTATTTTATATTGATGGTAGCAGTCGCTGGCCGGATCGCGCCAGGCTGCGGGTTGGAGATATTCCAAAACTTGCTGTAACGTGCCCATCAGGCAGGAATGTGCGAGGCGACCACACTACCACTGCTCTTACTCGCTCCACATTTTCTGATGTTCTGATGGATCTGCGTCGGCCATGTATATCTGCTCGTAGTGTACTACCAGTTGACTCTAATTGTCTAACCCAGGACCGAATTGTGTTCGCCTGAGGAACGGGATCGTTACGCGGAATGTTGAACCGTCGCCGAAAAGCTCTTTGCGTCGCGATCACAGAATTGTTGTTTTCATAAAACGCCCGCACGGCAAAGCCGTGATGCACTTCCCGTCCACACCATGTTTCAAAACCAAATGAATGTCCACGGCGGAGAAAGCGCAGATCTGAGCATCTGCCTCCCCCGACTCCCCAACAGTAAACCCCCAGAACTGCTCAATTGGTTCTGCCGCGCCTTGCATTAGGGGTGAAGAGTCTTAACACAAATTGTATAAAGACTGGCTTTCATAACTCCTTTCCAGCCACCTATATACCGGGAAATTTCCAGCCCTCATGCTATTCTAGATAAATTTAGCCTTTCTTGCTTTAAAGTTTGGATCTGTGCTTACCTAAGAAATTTACATTAGATTTGCGCTTCGGTGAGCTTTATCTTATTTTACTTTTTGATTCCTCTTTTTAAGAGGACCTGCCCGTGAGCAATGGTTAAAAATAATTCAACTCTATATGTTTTCGTTTTTTTGTACTGTAACTTTAGCAACTTAATATTTTGTAATAATAATAATAATAATAATAATAATAATAATAATAATAATAATAATAATAATAATAATAATAATAATAATAATAATAATAATAATAATAATAATAATAATAATAATAATTGATTAAATCATCTAATGTATATATATAGTAATATTATATAAATTTACTTTATATAATGTTACTTCACACCAAAGTTATAATTATTAATTTATGTAAATATGCAATTGTTGTTTTTAATAAGACTTCATCGTGAGCAGTTGTTTTATTTTATCAATTGGTAGCAGAGCTTAAATTGCAAGAAAAGTTAAGAGGATGAATAAATCAGGAAGAGAAAAACTGAAGGAGGTAGAAGAGATAATAGAGATAGTAGAACTGGATGTCCAAAGTTTTATGGAGAAGAAGAAGAAAATTTTGAAGAATGGAAAGAAAAAGTTAAAACATGGCTATTGATAGAAAAAGAACATGTTAAATATCCAGGATTGGAATTAAAATTGAGAATAGGAGGAGGATAAAATATATGGAGACATAGAAGGAATTTTAGATACAGGTTGTACGAAGACTTTGTGTGGAGAGAGATAGCTAAGTAGGATAATGATGGAGTTAAGTAGTACGGAGATAAAGGAGATGAACAACAGTCAAGAGAGAAAAGAAGGAAGTTATGTGTTTGGAGAAAGTAGATATGAAGCCATAAAAAGTATAGATATACCATGTCAAATAGGAAATTATAGATTTTTTATTAAAACTGAAGTAATTAGAGGAGATATACCATGGTTGATAGGTAGAGAAACCATGGAAAGAATGAAGATAAGTGTTGATATGGGAAACAAAAAGGTTATTTTTGGAGTATTTAGAGACCTAGAAATAAAATATAGACAAGATGTACAACAAAAACATATCAAAGTTAAACTTATAAAAGGATCAAAAAAAGAAAATGTTTGGTTTGGTAGGTTTGAGAAAAACTGGATCTATAAACCAGAGGGAAGGAAGAGGAAACTATGGAAATTACATCTTCAGTTTGGACATGGACATTGGAATAAGATACTACAATTAATGAAGGATGCTTACAGAGATGAAAATGTATCAAGGGAAGGGATGAAAGAAGTGGAAAAAGAATTAAAAGAGATTTGTGAAGGTTGTGAAGTCTGTATCAGGTACAAGAAGAATCCACCAAAACCCGTTGTGGGCTTCTCGATGGCATCAGTCTTCAATGAAACAGTTGCAATGGATTTAGGAGAATTGGAAGGGAACAAATTTCTTTTAATGGTAGATATGGCTACTCATTACTGTCAAGGTGCTTGGGTAAGAAATAAAAAAGGTGAAGAAATCGCTGAGAAAGTATTGGAAAGGTGGATAAGTTTTTTTGGACCACCGGAAAAGTTGTTGTCCGACAACGGTTTGGAATTCCAAAACGAGGAGGTAAAAGTTTTAGCAGAGAGATTCAATATAAAATTATTGAGTACCCCAGCAGAGAGCCTATGGAGCAATGGGATTTGTGAAAAAATGGTGGGTCTTATTAAAGATTCAATGAGAAAACTAAAAGAGGAAGGAGTTACAAAAGAAGTATCTTTAAATTGGTCACTAGCCGCTAAAAACAGTTTAATGATGAAAGGCGGTTTTTCTCCAAACCAATTATTATTTGGAAGGAATGTAAGCATTCCTACTGTGATAAACAATGATAGATCATCAAGTTTAGAAAGAGGAAACGAAGAAAAGATGCTAAAAGAGAATTTGATAGCAATGCATAAAGCTAGGGAGATTCACGTAAAACAAGAGGCCAGCGAAAAAATGAGAAGAGCATTAGTAGAAAATGTAAGAGATCATAAAGTTGGGGAAGCTGTTATTGAAGAGGAAGTTTATTATAAAAGGGAGAATGAGAAAGAATGGAGAGGGCCAGCAAGAATCATCGGAATATACGGCAAAACTGTGGTGGTGAAGCATGGAGGCTATATTAGAGAGGTAAATAGTATACATATTACAAGAATTAGAAGAAAATTGAAAGAGAAGAAGAGCGAAGGAGGTGAAGAAAGATCGGAAGAGTTGGATGAATCTAAAGAAAAAGAAGAAGAAGAGTTGAGGAGACATAGTTAATGAAGAAGGGGAGAGAGGAGTGAACTTAGAGAGGGAGTTCAAATAGAAGGAAATACG
>JABUQX010140989.1:35000-37500 GCA_015478945.1 Trachelipus rathkii
TCTCTTCCATCTTCCGTATTTCCTGCCCGATTTGTCCCCTCACTTTAAAAGCCTGCGTCTGTGCTCAAATGCGTAATTTGCGCTAGAGGATGAACTTTTGAGAGTAATACACCCCCCCTCCTTGAATAGGAGGCTCTGCCCGGTGAGTGGTAAGTACAACTGTAAAAAAAAATCCTTGAATGTGCAGATATGTGGCAAATGAACTTAATCTCCTATTCCCCATCCAGAACACCATTCAGATTATCCCAGAAAATCGTCTTTTCAGCAAGCACGATCTTATGTCTTTTATGTTACCAAACACACAAATTTTGATAAATTAAAAGATAAACTTTAACTTACATCGGGATTCCTGAGAGTGCTCATACACACAAAATCTACACCAGCTGGGACCGACCGGGGCCCCGGCCCCAGCCTTCAACCGACGCCATTTTGGCGACCCCGGCTGGCCCCGGCCAAAAATCAGGAAAAACTGGGGTTTTCTACCGGGGTTAACTGTAAGAATTTTACACTAAGCAGCCAGGGGTTAAATCAAAACTTGAAGCCAAAAAAATATATTTAATTCCATTACTCTAACTTTGTTGTTTATAAATTGATGCAAAATTTAAAAAAATCGTTAAATATCATCAGTTTTTGGTATTTACTTTGATTTCAAATTAAAATTGAGGCCAAATTATAATTTTCCGACAGAGTTTTTAACATAAAAATATTGAGGAAATTTGATATATCAAAGGCAATTGGAAAAAGAAATAAAATATAATTATTAAAAAATATTAATGTATTTATTGTTTTAAGTACAAATATTTATCTTCAAGAAAATCAAATATTTTCTAAAAATCTTTTTCAAAATATTTTATTTATATATAATATATATGTATGTATATATACATATATATATATATATATATATATATATATATATATATATAACTCTTTATATATATATATATATATATATATATATATATATATATATATATATATATATATATATATATACTCTTATATATATATATATATATACTATATATACTATATACCACATACTTACCATACATATATATATATATCTCTCTCATATATATATATATATATATATATATACCATATATATATATATATATATAATTGAATTAATATATATATATATATATATATATAAAATAATACTTTAATAAAACATCACAGATAAAATTATGAAATATAAACAAAACAAAGTAACCATTAGCTTTCGCCTAAGACAATCAAAGGCCTCTGTCCGATGGAATGACAAGAATATACAAAAATAAAAGTTAAATGAAAAATATTGTTTAATTTAGCGGCCGTCCTCTCTTCTCACGCATCCTTGGGCCATCTGAATTTAGGAGTATAAATTTTGAATAATATTAGGCTCACTTTACAGCGGTACATTTTATTAAAATTATCATGATATTGTATATATAACGATTCAATTGTTGCACCTCTTGTAACTTGATTAGATGTATTTCAATCGGAAACGGAATTTATTTTGATTTTATGGTCATTGGGGATTGGATACCAGTTTGACAAACTGAATTAAGGAGAGTCTTTGATAAAGATCAGTTGTGTTTGTTTAACTCTGATCTAGGTAGATCTTAAATTCATCGTATAACAGATGGACCAGTCATAGCAGGGGAATTGCTATAAATGCATTGCGTTTGATAAGTATTAATTTTAGGGGGTTTAAAAACTTTTTTCAAGGGAATTGTATTACTTTTTATAAAGTGAATATTTTTGGGAAGATGTTCTTTTAATTGATGATTTAAATTATAAGGAATGGGAAGATAAGAAAAAGTGGTGTGAGGAATAGGAGGGTTACTATTATAGAATTTTTTTTGGCTTTGCGAAATGCTGAATTAATGACATAAGGAGGATATTTTAGTTTGATGAAAGTAGAAAAAGAAATTGAGTTTCTGTTGAGAGATTAGGAGGAGAGCAAACTCGAAGGGCTCTAAGATAGAGGGCAGTTAGTGTAGCTAATTTTGTGTTATATGTATGAGTCGAAAACCAATGTATATAAGAGGAGGAAGAAGTGGGTTTTCTGTAGACAGAAAAGGATAGATGTGGAGAGTTTTTCCATGAAATTAAAGTATCAAGAAAAGGTAGAGAAGAGTTAATAGGTAATTCATGTGTGAAGGAGATAGAGGGATGAATGTTATTGATATGTGTTGTAAAATGAAATTTATATTGATGTCATTTGGAAGTGCGCAGAACACGTCGTCCACATAACGAAGCCATGTGGCATTAGAAAGAGAAGGGTGATGAATAATGTAGTGGTGTTCAAAGAGTTCCATAAAAATATTGCTTAAAGTGGGATTTAAGGGATTTTTGTTTGTAAAAAGAATTGTTAAAAGTAAAGAAACTGTGATCAAGTGTGAGAGAAATAAGTTGCTTAAGAAGGGAGAAAGGATAATTTAAAGTGGTTATGTTCTTGAATATAGTTTTCTAGTAAGTTTAGAGTAAATGGGACAGGTACGGAAGTGAA
>JABUQX010140989.1:42500-44560 GCA_015478945.1 Trachelipus rathkii
AATGTACAAATAAGTGTACAAACAGGGTACAAATAATAATAATAATAATAATAATAATAATAATAATAATAATAATAATAATAATAATAATAATAATAATAATAATAATAATAATAATAATAATAATAATAATAATTTCTTTCTTCTTCTTTACCCTACCACGGATCGACACATATTGGGGTGGGTTGCGCAACATGCACCAGAAGAAGAATAGTTAAGTAGAGGAACATGAAATAAGTCGAAAGGAATACCCCCCCCCCCTACCATTAAATGCGAGCCCGTCGCATCTACAAATCCACCCTAGAGAGCTTCACACACCGCAACAGACCCCCACTATGGTATCTCTTCAATGGCAGGGTTCATCACCTGCGGTATGCCCCATTACAAAACCACATCATGTACTAATATTATGAACTATTTTTTTCTTTTCTTCTGTTAAAATCACATTCCATTCCTTCAAACACTTTTATACTGACTCAATATTGCCATTTTCACTTAGGTCTCCCAGCCGGTCGCTTCCCAGTGCACCCATCACTATACATAGACTACCATCCAGCCTTTCCAAATTATCAAACCACTATAAACACTTTCATTTATTCTTTTATTCACTCCTTTATTCACACCACACAACTCCATAATAAGCTCATTCTCCACTTTATCAAGTCACCTTACCTAATACATCCCTAGGATTACACATCTGGACAGACTGCACCTTAGATCTATACCTCTTCTTCCAAACCATAATTTCACTACTATATATTAACACCGGCAACAATATACCTTCAAGCAGAACCCTAACGCACTCAAAGACCGTTGTCGCATTCACCAAAGATTTAGCTGCACTAGACACATTCTAACCACTCGCAACTTTCCTACTACACTCAGTATCATCCTTTTTCCCTTTTCATTCAACATATAGAGCCTAAATATTTAAATTTTGAAACTTGTTCAACATTATTTCACACTACTGCTGATTCTTCTTATTACCATCATCAATTTGCTCTTATCAACATTTACTTTCAAACCCCTCATTTCCACACCCTATCAAGCAACTCTATCACTTTATCTTTCTCCTCAAACTTTCATATTCACAAAAAAAAAAAAATCTGTGAGCAATCAGCAAGGCACCTTCCACTCTCTACCATTCACCATCAGTCTAGCACCCTTCCCTGTTGCCACCTCCTTAAATTCCTCCATCACCTCATTCATATACACATTAAATAGCCGTGGAGTCATAACGCATCCCCGCATCACTCGGCTATTAGTCTTAAACCATTCAATCTCGGCTCCATTTATCCATCTTCACTATCAACATCCATAATTTTAATTCCATTCAAAAGTCTACCACCGACATCATATATCATTAACACCTGCCACACTAGCTTCCTACTTAATGCTTGTCATACGCTTATTGCAAGTCCATTAAGCATTAATAAAGTTTTCTCTTTTTCTCATTCATTTGCTTCAATGTAAAAATTTGATCTACACATCTTCAACCACTTCTAAATGAACCTTGTTCTTCAACAATAAATCCCCCAGTCACTCGACGCACTCTTCTATCAAAATACTAGTATGTATCTTCCCTACAACGCTCAATAAACTAATTTCCGTTTACTTTCTACGGTAATAGTTGAGATTAGCGTAGTCTGACGAAATATCGACATTTTTTCCGATAACCGTTTTATATATATATATATATATATATATATATATATATATATATATATATATATATATATTTATATACATGATATGTTAATATTTGTTATATAAATATATATTTAAACATATATATATATATATATAACATATATATATATATAACATATATATATATATACATATATATATATATATATATATATATATATATTCTTATAGTTGTGTATATATATATATATATATATATATATATATATATATATATATATATATATTAGTGATGGGACGATTATGAAATTTTTGCCGATGACGATGACGATTATAGTAAATTTTGACGATGACGATGCCGATGACGATGACGATGACGATTATTTGAAAAAATATATTTAAAAAAATTT
>JABUQX010140990.1:0-2500 GCA_015478945.1 Trachelipus rathkii
ATTATAAAATTTACCAATAATTGAATACCTAAATTTAGGAGGGAAACTCTTTAGAAAGAGAAAATATAAAATCTTTGATATATTACATTAAAATAGCTTTTTACATGATTTTATAGAGGAAACCATTTCTTATATAGTGTGTGTGTGTGTGTGTGCGTTGCCAAATATGTAATCTTTACGTCTTCTTCCTTTACTCTCATTTTTCATATTAATTATCTATATCTTTCTCATTCCTCTTCCTCCACCACAGTTTCTGTCTCTACCGATATCGATATCGATAGCGGGTTTGGGTCCCGCTACTACTTATTTCTACCCTACAAATGCTCATGCATGCCTCGGATTCATGGTGCATGTTTGACCACCCTAACTCCAGTTATAAACAAACAACGAAGGAGGGGGTTGTTAAATAATAATAATAATAATAATAATAATAATAATAATAATAATAATAATAATAATAATAATAATAATAATAATAATATCAATAATATATATATATATATATATATATATATATATATATATATATATATATATATATATATAGACAGGGATATATATATATATATATATATATATATATATCAGTGGCGGCTTTGAGGGGTAGGTGTTATAGGCAACCCTACATGCATTAGTGAACCAAAAATATTAAAAGTTTAATATATATATATATATATATATATAGAGATATATGTATATATATATATATATATATATATATATATAAGGTTATATATAGATATATATATATATGCATATATATATATATACATATGATTTCTCGTCCAAAGCGTTACCTTCCAGGTTAAGCTGCCGCGGACTTAAATTTAACTGACCCTTTTAATATAGCGATCAGTGACAACTGTTCTTCTGAGTCCAAAAAAAATTCCGTTTTCAGCAAAGCTAGGTGAACTCTGTATATGCCTGCCGACTCTAGTAGCAGTCATATATATAAATATAGTATATATATATATATATATATATATATATATATATATATATATATATATATATATATATATATATATATATATATATATATATATATATATATATATATATTGACTTGGTCTACTCAAGAATTTTGACCACGAGCCGCCAATTGATATATATATACATATATATAGTATATATAAAGAAAGAGTATATATATATATCTATATATATGTATAAAGTATATATATATATATATATATATATATATATATATATATATATATATCGGTATATATATATATATATGTATATATATATATATATATATATATAGTTAAGTATATATATATATATATATATATATATATATATATATATAGTAACAGTTGAGATTAGTGTAGTCTGACAAAATATCGATATTTTATATGATAAGATAATCTTTTTTTTAATATTTCCTTTTCATCCCAAAAGAGGCCTAAAATGATGCCAAATCTCTCCAATATAGCAAACATAGTTTCCCCTGTACTTGGGGCCTCTTTTGCCTAAATTGGTTTAGGACCCATTGCTTAAACTTGAAGCTGTTGGCATACACAAAAATCTGCATACTAACAAACTTATAACCTTACTGATTTTTCAAACCTAAAAAGAATAGGTATATGAAAAACAAATGTTGTTATAAATATATCGGTGAATTGTAAGCAATCTTTAATTAAACATGTGATGGTAGCATTGGTTCATACCCATATCAAAACATCGATTACTTTTAAAAAATATCAAATTTTTAAACTACGCTAAACTCAACTGAATCTGAAGAGAGTTTGAGAGGACTGGTAGAGAGATTTGGCAGGGTGTTTAAAAGGAGGTTTGAAAGTAAAACGTAGATAAGAGTTTATTGTGAGTGAGGACAGTCCCCAGTGTGAAGTTGCTAGATGGTGAGCAGCTGAACAAGTGTCTGAGTTAAAATTTAAGATATGTTGGATGAAAAGGAAACGATGATGGCTAGTGTAGTAAAAGCTAGAATGGCAGGAAGGTGGCTGGTGCAATTAAATCGTTGGTGGATGTAAAGGGACTAAGTCTTGACTGCGATAGGGTTTTACATGAGGGTATGTTGTTACCTGTGTTAATGTATAGTAGTGAGACTATGGTCTGGAATAAGAGGTATAGATCCAAAGTTCAATGTGTTCAGATGGAGTTGAGGGCGTGTTAGGTGTGAGAAGAATTGATAAAATGAGGAATGAAACGTATTAGAGAGTTGTGTGGTGTGAAGGGGCAATGAGAGAGCAAAATGAGCACGCTGAGCTGGTTGTCATGTGGAGAGATGAACGATAGTCGGTTGGTTAAGCGGATGTATAATGGTGAGTGTGTTGGGAATCGACCGGCTGGGAGACCGAAGAAAAAGTGGATTGAGTCAGTGAAGGAATACCTGGAGGAGAGAAATTGATATATTAATATCGATTATCAACGATACGATATATCGATATTTTAATTTTTTTCTGAAATGTGAATTTTATTTTAATTGCAGGAAAAATATGAAGTAAAAATAAAAATTAAAAAATATATATAT
>JABUQX010140990.1:7500-25097 GCA_015478945.1 Trachelipus rathkii
TCTTGCAGTAGATGCACAAAGCGTAATGTTCCGATTTCGCTTCTCTGAGCCATTTTGACCATTCTGGATGCAGAGTGGAGTCCAGCCATTGTAAATTAAAACTGGCTTTATAAAAGTTTTTTGCCATCTTATTCTAATATTGAAATATTATTATATATCACAAATTAATTAAATTCTGTAAAATAAAAAAAGAGAAATTAGTTAAATGCGCTAATACTGCAGATAAATAAATTTTAATAAAAATAATATTATAAAGATTCAATAACTCAAGAAGTATAAATTCTTAGGCTAAGAAAAAGTCGAGATATAAAATTTTTACTTAATTTTACTCCATATTGGAACTTATCAACAATTTAAATTCTAAGTACTAGGAAGAGGAGAATCATGAATGATATTCTTGTGATCTTTACTTTCCTCCTCCTTCAAAGACAAAACACCTTTCTAACATCCCTTGAGCCAACTGAGCTTCCTTAAGATCTCCCTTATTATTAAGAGAATTTCGAAGTCAATATGTGCTTCACTTTACTTCTTTAATTCTAAGTACTAGGAAGAGGAGAATCATGAATGATATTCTTGTGATCTTTACTTTCCTCCTCCTTCAAAGACAAAACACCTTTCTAACATTCCTTAAGCCAACTGAGCTTCCTTAAGATCTCCCTTATTATTAAGAGAATTTCGAAGTCAATATGTGCTTCACTTTACTTCTTTAGGGGTTAAGCAAAAATGATGCCTGATAATCATATAAATTGGATTGGATAATTTTATTTTCCCTGTGTTTTCCCTGTTCACCTGTTTATTTTGTTTTCTCCTGTTATATATATATATATATATATATATATATATATATATATATATATATATATATATATATATATATATATATATATATATATATATATATATCAATTATATATATATATATATATATATATATATATATATATTTCACAGAAATTTATCTGTAAAAGTCTATTTGAACAACAAATTTGATATATCCATTTTCTTGTTCATTATCGATTTTATCTTTTCAGATAAAATTTTATTTTCCTTTCTTTGAGTTTTTTTTTCTTTATCACGATGGCTTCAAAATCTTTTACCTCATAACCAAAGTCCTTTTTGTATCAAATTAAATTTTGTACTTCTGATTAATATATTTATTCAATAAACATCCATTATCATTTGAAACTAAAGTCCAAATCATTCCCCCTCTTTCCCCCTTTTTTTTTTTCCTATAAGAAAGCGCTTGTTCAATCTTAAAATTTATTCTGAATCCTGATGTACTACCGACAAGTCTATTTTTCTTCCTTTGTCCTCAGTTTGTGATCTGGTAAGTTTTGAATTTTGTTTGGTTTTTATAAATTCATTTTTCCACACGACAAGAAAACTTTTACACTCGGTCGTAATAATTATTTTTGATTTTTAAAATTTGTCCACAAAATAATATTTAAGTTTCACTCGATTTTTCCTTTTTCATTTTTATTCTGAATTTCAAAGTTTTATTTCCTTTATTTAATTTTTATGAAACAACGAGATTTGATTTATATTTTTCTTCTTGTGTTTCCCCCAGCAGTTTTTTTTTTTTTTCATAAACTCCCTCCCAAACTCCAAAGAAAATATAAATTATTTTCGCTTCAGATTCGTGTTCGATTTTCTCTTTTATTTATATTTTCTTTCACTTGTGATCCTTACCTAGTTCCATCTTTCCAATGTAAAGTTTTTGGTGAAATATTTCCTGGCCTTTTTAAGTTTTTATAAAATAGTCATGAGAACCACATTAATAATAATAATAATAATAATAATAATAATAATAATAATAATAATAATAATAAAAAGATAAGAACGACATGTGAAAATAACGATAATACTAAGAATAATAATAATAATAATAATGCACGCGATCCTGGACCCTTGCTTATATATTCGAATTAGTTTTTTTTGTTTCTAATTTTATAAAATTTTTGCACCCTTTTAAAACATCCCTTTGTGCCTCCCGATTTTTTTCTCCATTTTTATTTAAGCTCCTCACCCTCGTTTTTTTTTTAACAAACTAGTCGCTGTTGGAATCAATTCTTAATTACACTATAAAATAATCTACACTACACTTCAACCACCAGAACATTCTCAACTTACAATTTATTTTTGAAAAATAAAAATAATTTTTAAAGTTTCTTGGCTCCATTTTTTTTTATTTGTTGTTACTAAACTCATTTTTAATTTTTCATTTGGACCAAGAAAAGATTTTTATTTTTCATTTTTTTAATTTTAACTCTAAGTGTCATCTTTATAGAAAATCTGATTTAACTTTTATTTGTAATTTAATTTTTCTTCAATAAAAGACACTAGTTTTTAACTTTAAATTTGTATTTTTTTGAGAAATTTTTGTTCAACTTAACAGTGTCATATATTTAATAATTTTTGTTAAAAATTTTAAAAGGTAGTTTTATATGACTGCCCACTTGAAATTATTTTATTAATTTTTTTTTAACTTTTTGTTTTTAGGCACCTCGCGGGTATTTAAGAGTGGAAATATTATTGAAATTTTGTTTGAAATTATTTACTTGTACAATAAAGTGAAGCAGCAGATAGCAATTTACTACCCCAAGGCTTTTACCTAAAATATCGCCCACAGAAGAATCTTTTGGGGCGAAAGTGGCGAAGAAAATTGGTAGGACTCACGATTCGCAGTGCTCTCAAGCTCCCAGGTGCCAGGTTTCACAACGCTTTGAGGACCTTCAGACTTACGGTACATCAAATTTTATCTCTAATTTTATTTTTTAAAGTCAGAATTATTTTTGAAATATATTTTCATTCTCAAACTTGCAGTATTTAGCCCATTAAATTCAATTTAAATTTCAAAAGCTCTCTCACAAGGCATTATTTTGGGCTATTATTTTTGCTTAATTCTCGTTCTCCCCACAATTCACTAATATGGCAGGTGATGATGTTACCACACCCCCCTCTCCTGCACAACCTATCGCAACCATAACACAGGTTACGAAGCCCGAGTTGCTTCTTGAGGGGCGTATAGATGGCAAGTGGGTAGGCCCTAGTTTACTTCATTGGGACGCGAATGTCCGTGAGAATATTGCCCTGAAAAATTGCATCTCTGAGCCATCAAAATTGGCTCAGGCGCAAAATCAGATCTCTAATAACCCGAAATCGGAGATTCGCAGGTTTTTGAATGCCTATCCAGAGCTTTTTAGGGTGACAACTTTAGATGACTTTTTAACCCGGTTGAAAGCTTGCATTTTCCCAGACAAGGCTCTTTCCCCCTATGATGCCATGCAACGTATACGAAATTTTCGCTGGTCTGAATCCGACTCCTTCAGCGCGGCTGTTCTCTCTCTCCAGCAGCTTTATTCAGATTTCTATACTACTCTTGCCAAACGTGACGCTTCCTACAAGCCTGATGACAAAATTATTACCGCTACAGCTTTCTGCCATTTATTCACATTCCTTCCCGAAAAACCAGAGATTTATCGAAGGGATTTCAAGAAATTCCACAACCCTGATTTAGATCTCCACAACCAAATAAATAATCTGTTAGAGAAGTCCGAAGGCCGCTTGCATGACCCTATCCGCAATGTGATGCCTCAGCCCAATATCCACTTTCAAAAAACGGCATCTATTCCCCAAAAATCACAAAATTTTGGCCAGAGGCAGGATATTCAGCACTCCCCCCGCAATTTTCAAACACGAAATTTTAATACTCGTTCCAAACCGCAGGCTCCTCTTTCTCAAAATCGTCAAATTCCTCAACCCCAGAGGCCTGCCGTCTGCTTTAACTGCGAGAGGGGTGGTCACTCGACCCCATATTGCCCTTTCAACCCATACTGCCGAAAATGTTCTTCAAATCACACGAGGGGTTCCACCGCTCAATGTAAAGATTCTCGATGGAGTCCTAATGATCCTAACACCCCGTTGAAGCATGTCCCAATCACCGACAAAATAAAGCAAGACATTATACAAAATAGATGGAAAGGCTCCGGAATTTTTAGACCTTCTTACATAGGAGTTAAACCTCAAACCAGAGCTGCAAATTTTCAAAGAACACAACCGACTCGCAACAATTCCTGGAGACGAAATCACACTTCATATACTCAAATGGTAGAGCCCTCAAATGTTTACGACTCCACTCCTGAAGACCAATATGAAGAAAACTACTATTATGACGAGGAAACTGATGGTCCTTTTGATGCACAGCAGCAGGATTTTTAAAAATTAGGAGGGCAGAACACCAAGCAAAATCTTCCCTCCGAAATCATAATGTTAAAATTTCTTCAGATATTTTTAATAATAATATTACTTTTCACTCTAATGTTAACACACTTTCCACACAAGTTATTTCCAACAGCGAGGTAGTTTTCTCTGGTTTAAATTTTGCCAAGCCACTGAATAATTCTATTTTTAATAATAATAATAGTTTTAATTTTAATACTAACTCTCATGCATGCCTCAGTAATGATATAACTTGTAATGATAGCATTTCTAGCGCTGACTTACAATTTTTAGGATTAGGTTTTCATGACTCCGCTGTGTCTGAAAATGGTGTAACTCTTTTTAGGCCCAGAAAAAGAAAAGCAGTAGACATGTCAAAGTGTATTAAGCTAAAGGAAGATCATATTGCACATTCCCAATTGGGAGAGTGCAACATGAATCTTTCACTTACCAAAACTCTTTTATCTTCCCAAAGTTTTATTAAAAATTTCCAGATTAACGATGATTATGGACCAGATTCGCAAGCCACAGATATTGCCGAGGTGGACAGAGATGGGGCAGAGGCAAACTCCAAGAGCGAGGTGTATTTGAAGCAGTTGCCAGTTGATGTTGACAGCTCAAGCACAGATGAAATTGGAGATGGTAACGATGGTGAAGTTTTCAATGGTGATGTTGGATTTGAGGTTGAGTCGCATATTACTTTGAATATGGAGTTTGCAGATGATAGAAATTTGAAAGGTAGGAGTATCAATTGTTTTTCTTATGATAGGCCACACGATTTAGCTATAGAAGATAGTGTGCATATTGAGTCAGGTAGATTATTTGATTGCACAAATAGAATTAGTGGTTGTTCCACAAACGCATTCGGAAAGCAGATGGCTCTCGCGCCTATAGATAACTTGCCCAGTAATGGATTGAGCTTAGCATTCAGTGAACAGGTGAGAGCGGACACGGAGGTGAAAAGCAGCAAAAATGTGAGATTAGGTATGCCAAAGGGTCCTGAGGGACATAGCATAGCAATTAGTGAAGCACTTATGGATGTACAGCTTGGTATTGAAGGTGTAGGGAACACTTTCAATCTTTACAGACGGAAGAGAAGAGTTAGTAGTAATGACAAAATAAGTAGAAGAAATGCTTACGCAGCCACTGACACCATTAATAAACTATACTCTAGAATTAATAGTAATGAATGGTATGAAAAAACTATTCAAGATGATTTATATAAGAAAAATTTATTAGGAAATATTTCTCCAAACTCTTCGCATAATTTACTTCCTTCTCCCTCTTATTTTAACAATCTTTTACCTTTGGAATCTCATATTAACTCTCGTTCTTTTGAATATTTGATCACTAGTTTTACTATATCCCCCAAATTAACTTCCTTCTCTCATAATGATTTTGACTCTTTAAATACCCCACATATTGAATCACAGGGCACTGACCAGATTTCTATAATTGATTTCTCTGATTCTTTTGTCACTTTTAATGAAGCTATTTTAACCACTCCCCATCCATCTTCTATTCATTTAGACTCAGACGAAACTTTTAAATCTCCCTCTCCTGAGTCACTTCCAGCTCCAAATTTTTCAACTTTTCTACTCGCCCACTACCTAATGCGGAGTCCCAGCCTCCTCTGTATCCCAAAGATTTACGTCCTCCCTCTAATCCTACAGCTCTTCAACAAGAGTTAACCTTTTCTTCATCTTTTACAAATGACACTAATTTGGCAGTAGATGTAGACGCAAATTCTCACTCATTGATTGGTCCAGCTTATTTTCTAAACACGCATATATCATTCAATGAATACACTTTACAAAATAAACGCCTTCTCCTTGACTCAGGCAGCAACTCGAGCTTGGCCAGACGATCTCTTATTTTAGAATTAGAAAACAAATTTGCTATTAATATACCACTTATTAAAACACCGATCACTTTGAAATCGATCACCGGGGACGTTTTTGATCAGATCGGGACAACGATTTTACATTTACACATAAAGAACGTAGTTGTACCCATAAATTTCATTGTCATTGATGATTCCCTTTGCGGGTTCAGGGCAGATTTTCTTTTGGGAACAAATTTTCTAGCCCTACCTAACATACGTTTTGAGGCGCATAAAAATACTATAGCTGTTTTGTCTGACACTGCCTACATTTCAATGCCTCTTACTCCCATCTATCCCCAGCGCCAAAGCAGTCCCACACCAGAGGTACACCACAACACATCTTTACCTCTTTATCATAATGAAACTAGCTTTGTTAATGATTTATTAATTGATACTGACACAAGGTATAACCTCTCTATTATTGAAAATGTCACTCTTGATTCCTACTCTAAAACAACTTTGTCTGTCAAAGCTCTGTCTTTAGCGAACACCCCCCTCCCGAAAAACTAATTTTAACTTCTGAAAAGGCTTTTCTTCATAACTTTCTCTTTATAGGTGGTGTAATGAGCTCGGTTGATAAAGGTCACGTTCTTTTGGATATTATAAATATGTCAGCAGCACCTCACACGCTGCAAACAAATACTTTTTTAACTACAGCCAATCCTCTTTTCACTCTTGACTCTCCTTTGGACACTTCGCATATTAATGTCGCTTCCTCGTCTAAAGGTTTAACCCCGTCCCAACTTCGTAAAACATATAAAGAAATTATTCAAGAGTCTTTCAAAAACGAGGAAGATGAGTGCGCAACACTTACTGATCCGAATCAACTGGAAAATTTATTGGATCTTCTCATGGCCTACAAAGATATCATTGCTTTGGAAGATGATGAAGTCCCTATTTGTCCCCTAACGAAGTTTAGTGTTACTTTGAAAGACGACGCGCCGAAGGTATTATACCGACCTCAATATCGACTCCCCCACCGCTACCTCAAAGATATTGAGCAGTGGGTGGAGGATTCGCTGGACAAAGGTTATATTCGACCCATCTCCAGCCCTCATAGCGCTCCTCTCCTAGTGATTCCAAAAAAAGGATCGGCAACTCCCCGCATTGTTGCCGATTATAGACTAATTAATTCCCACACAGTCCTTTCGCGCTTTCCCCTTCCATGCATTTCCGACGTTTTAAGTTCACTAGGTAACAGCTCCTTTTTCACAGCTTTGGACTTAAAATCGGGCTATACCTGCATCGAAATCGACGAGGAGACACAACCGCTCCTCGCTTTCAGAACAACAAGGGGTCAGTATACCCCTACTAGATTAAATTTTGGATTAGCTAATGCTCCCTCGTGTTTTGCGAATCTAATGGAGCTTGCTTTGCATCATCTATTAGGTGACGCCTGCAGAGTTTTCCTCGACGACGTTCTTATCATGGGAACATCTCTGGAAAATCACCTAGAAAATATAAAGAAAGTCTTCGATTCTTTTCGCAAAAACAGGCTTAAAATGAAACTTTCTAAGTGTAAGTTTCTGAGGACCTCTCTCCTTTTTCTCGGTTTTAAAATCTCCAAAAATGGGATATCCCCAGATCCTCTAAAGCTCAAGACTCTCACAGGGTTCAAACCCCCCACAAACGTCTCAGAAACGCGGTCTCTCCTTGGTTTTCTAACTTATTTTTCTCATTTATTACCCCATTACTCCCAGACTGTCAAGCCTATTACACAACTCATAAAGAAGAACAGCACATTTTTCTGGGGTCCTGAACAAAATGAGGCTTTCGAAATACTCAAAAACAAACTCTTGTTGCAACCACAATTGTGCTATCCTGATTATACCAAACCTTTCTTTATAAACACTGATGCTTCTAATGTTGCTCTGGGAGCCGTTCTATTTCAAATAGATGATAACAAAGAGACCCCTCTCCTTTATCTCTAGATCTCTTTCTAAAGCTGAAACAAATTACCATACCTTGGAATTGGAAGCTTTAGCAATTGTTTTCGCATTGCGCAAATTCCGTAACACGATCTTCGGTTACGAAGTGACGATTATTACAGATAATCAGCCTCTGATACACCTCATCAGGCATAGGCAGCTATCTGGTAGACTTGAAAGGTGGAATTTATTTATTCAACATTTCAATCCCACCATTATTTACAAGCAAGGAAAGTTAAATATAATACCTGATTACTTGAGTCGCAACCCTCCCCCATTCCTTTGCGCAAAATACAATTTTGCCAACCACACGCTTCCATCTCACAAAAGAAAACTTCGTCAGAGAACAAAAAGGGTGTTCTAGGTTAAAAGCTCTTTATGATTTCGCGAAGCCTCTTATTTCTCATAATAAACCACTACAGCAGCAAGACACTTCTGCTGATACGTTTCCCCATGTCATCATTGACGACATTCTCCATTATGCCACGCAAAATGGGGCATTTTTGCTCCAGGTGCTGGATTCCATGATACCTTCCGTCATCGAATTCAACCATGACTCTCTCCCAGCTGGACACTGTGGTGTTGACAGAACTGTGTATAGGCTCAGGGAAAAATACATTTTCCCGAAACTATACACTCTGGTGAAGGATTATTGCAATACCTGCACCTCCTGTCAGAGAGTAAAGGGTAGCAAACCTAAAAATGCCGAAATCAAATCGTATCCGATTCCCTTCGAGCCGTTCTCGAAGATCCATCTCGATGTCCTTGGCCCATTACCAACCTGCAAGGAAACTAAAGCCAAATATATATTGGTTATGAAGGACAGCCTCACGAGATACGTGGAACTTGTCCCCCTCATTCAGCACACCGCAAAGGACATTGCTCACGCTCTTCTGGAAAGGATCATTTGCCGCCATAGCTGTCCTCAAATTATTTTGAGTGACCGCGCGCCAGAGATGACTTCTCAGTTCTTAAAAGAAATTTGTAAGCAGTGGAAAATCAAAGCTGTTAACATCGTTGTTAGACATCCAGAAAGTAATTCCTTAGCGGAAAGAGCCATGTTGCAGATTGCAAACCACCTCCGTCATTATGTAAACTCCAACCATAATGACTGGGGTAAATTAATTCCTTTCACTCAAATCGCTATTAATTCTACTTATAATTCTTCTATAGGTTGTACTCCTCATTTTCTTTTGTATACTTACAACAAAAGACTTCCTTGGGATCTCCCCAATTATATTTCTCCTTTTACTAAAGGTTCTGAACCATCTAAACCTATTCATGAATACGTCAAAGATCTTGCAGAAAGAGCGAATCTCATTCGAGATCAGGCTCGTGACCATCTTTTGCGGGAAACTAATACACAAATGCATAAACAACATAAGAAGGCATCTTCAACACCAATTAGACTTGGTGATTATGTTTTCGTGTTGGACGTAAAGAAACCCGGGCAGTCACCAAAGCTTTTCCCCAAATGGTGCGGCCCCTTTCAAGTTAAGCAGTTGGTACATTTCAACAAATTACTTTTGCAGTGCCTACAAACATCTAAAACATTCATCGTCCATAGGGACAATATTAAGATCACAAAACTTAGAGCTGAAAATGTACCTATCTCCTCCGCAAACCCCACAGTCGACCATCCCCCTCCTAAAGACCCACCGTCTCAAGAACCACCTCCTAAAACCTCTCAACTAACTAAACCTTCTCCCCCTCCTTCTTCCTCTGCTATTCCTCACACTATTTATTTCCAAAGACAGCTCCCTCCTTCATTGCAAACCCCTCCACCAATTCCTTTACCACCTCCTTCCCTGTCCCCACCTCCTTCTTCTTCTCCTCCTTCGTCTCAGCCTCTTCTTCCTTCACAACCTCATTCACCTCTTCCAGCACCGTCTCATCCATCACCCCCTCCTCCTCCTCCTCAATCCCCGCCTCCCTCCCACGCTCATTTGCCACCTCCAAATCCAAATTTTCTTTTCTCCCCTTCCCCTCCTCCTAGAGTTAATTTTAAAGGTTTTCCCTCTACCACACCTCCACCTCTATCTTTCGACGATTCTCTTTCCCCGTCTCAACTTCCAGCGTCCGGTTCTCGATCTCCTCCCCCACCTGGTTTACCCCCTAAAGTTCATTTCAAAATTGCCCATCCTACTCCGATTCCTAAACCTCCTTTACCACCCCCTCCTCCCATCTCTCAAGGTCCTTTACAACCTCCGTCAGATCTTCAAATTCCTCCCACTCAGGACATACCTCCTCCACTCCCTATCACATCAGCTAGAAACACCTCTCCTCCTGATGATAGATCTCGTGACCACACGTTCGTTCCTAATTTCCCAATGAGAAACACCAACATTCCACACCCCATGGCTTTAAGGAACAGACAACAGGGTACTGTATTAAGAGGGAACAGAGAATACTTACTTCCTCCACCACAAAACATCCCTCAGGGCAGAGGTTTACCGCCCCCAAGACCTCCTAAATCATGAGTGTTGTTTTTTTAAAAATACCACGGGCCGCCTCTTTATTACATTTATTTACATCAAATGTATAAATACCAAAACATATTAGAAAAAAAAAACATTTCTAACATGTAAAATCTGAACCTGTAAACACATTTCATTGAAAAGAAAGTTATAACAAATTAATATTAAGATCAAATCAAACCACTCATTGTAACTACATTTCCTATCTCTCTGAAGCCCCTTTCAATCTTAAGGTCGGTCATCAAACCCTACTCACTTTCTCTTCCAAGGTCGTAGCTTCAATCTCCTGTCCCAAAAGTCAACCCAGATTAATTACTAGTAACATCTTCCTTCTCCCACAAGGATGCACCTTTGTTTCAGACAAATACACCTTCAGGTACCCTTCCCATTCTTCAATGCAGACAAGTTGGATTAACAAAGATTCTCAACTTCCTGAATATCCACTTGATCGTCAAAATTTTATCCCAAATGTTACTTCTCTGACTTCCAAATTAAAATTAAAACCATTACATCCCCATTGGGATGAGTCTCTTGACACCATAAATCGAACTTTACAAACTCAGAAAAGCTTAAATATCCATTCTTTTTCGATATCCGGATTCTCCATTTTTGCGACCATACTAAGCATCTTAGGAATCTGTTTGGTTTATTTTAAACTTCGCCCTACTCCTGTACCCCCTGCAGCTCCTTCTGCAGCCCCTAGTGTTCAATATACCGTGGTCCAACGTGCACCTATACCCGAACCAAAATCAACCTCTTCCATTTACCCTGGACTAGAACCCACATATTCAAATCCTCCTGCCTAAATTGCATACCTCAATTTCCTTTTCTTTTCATTGGCAGGGGACCTCTTTCACAGAAATTTATCTGTAAAAGTCTATTTGAACAACAAATTTGATATATCCATTTTCTTGTTCATTATCGATTTTATCTTTTTAGATAAAATTTTATTTTCCTTTCTTTGAGTTTTTTTCTTTATCACGATGGCTTCAAAATCTTTTACCTCATAACCAAAGTCCTTTTTGTATCAAATTAAATTTTGTACTTCTGATTAATATATTTATTCAATAAACATCCATTATCATTTGAAACTAAAGTCCAAATCATTCCCCCCTCTTTCCCCTTTTTTTTTCCTATAAGAAAGCGCTTGTTCAATCTTAAAATTTATTCTGAATCCTGATGTACTACCGACAAGTCTATTTTTCTTCCTTTGTCCTCAGTTTGTGATCTGGTAAGTTTTGAATTTTGTTTGGTTTTTATAAATTCATTTTTCCACACGACAAGAAAACTTTTACACTCGGTCGTAATAATTATTTTGATTTTTAAAATTTGTCCACAAAATAATATTTAAGTTTCACTCGATTTTTCCTTTTTCATTTTATTCTGAATTTCAAAGTTTTATTTCCTTATTTAATTTATATGAAACAACGAGATTTGATTTATATTTTTCTTCTTGTGTTTTCCCCCAGCAGTTTTTTTTTCATAAACTCCCTCCCAAACTCCAAAGAAAATATAAATTATTTTCGCTTCAGATTCGTGTTCGATTTTCTCTTTTATTTATATTTTCTTTCACTTGTGATCCTTACCTAGTTCCATCTTTCCAATGTAAAGTTTTTGGTGAAATATTTCCTGGCCTTTTTAAGTTTTTATAAAATAGTCATGAGAACCACATTAATAATAATAATAATAATAATAATAATAATAATAATAATAATAATAATAATAATAATAATAAAAAGATAAGAACGACATGTGAAAATAACGATAATACTAAGAATAATAATAATAATAATGCAGCGATCCTGGACCCTTGTATATTCGAATTAGTTTTTTTTTGTTTCTAATTTTATAAAATTTTTACACCCTTTTAAAACACCCCTTTGTGCCTCCCGATTTTTTTTCCCATTTTTATTTAAGCTCCTCACCCTCGTTTTTTTTTTTAACAAACTAGTCGCTGTTGGAATCAATTCTTAATTACACTATAAAATAATCTACACTACACTTCAACCACCAGAACATTCTCAACTTACAATTTATTTTTGAAAAATAAAAATAATTTTTAAAGTTTCTTGGCTCCATTTTTTTTTATTTGTTGTTACTAAACTCATTTTTAATTTTTCATTTGGACCAAGAAAAGATTTTTTATTTTTCATTTTTTAATTTTAACTCTAAGTGTCATCTTTATAGAAAATCTGATTTAACTTTTATTTGTAATTTATGAATTTCTTCTTCAATAAAAGACACTAGTTTTTAACTTTAAATTTGTATTTTGTTGAGAAATTTTGTTCAACTTAACAGTGTCATATATTTAATAATTTTTGTTACAAAATGTTAAAAGGTAGTTTTATATGACTGCCCACTTTGAAATTCATTTATTTATTTTTTTAATTTTTTTTTGTTTTTAGGCACCTCGCGTGGTATTTAAGAGTGGAAATATTATTGAAATTTTGTTTGAAATTATTTACTTGTACAATAAATTGAAGCAGCAGATAGCGATTTAATACCCCAAGGCTTTTACCTAAAACATCGCCCACACAAACAAGAAATTTTTGGGAGAAATATATATATATATATATATATATATATATATATATATATATATATATATATATATATATATATATATATATATATATATATATATATATATATATATATATATATATATATCTTCCTATATATATATATATATATATATATATATATATATACCGGAGTAATATATATATATATAATATATATATATATATATAATAATAACTAATAATAATATATATATATATGATAACAAATTTATATACACACCATATATCGATATACCGGTATATATATATATATATACTATATCTTTATATACGAATAATATATATATATATATATATATATATATAACATATATATATACTATATATATGTATATATATAAACACATATATTTTCTTTCTTTACACAAACCATAACATATCTATTTATATATATATATATATATATATATATATATATATATATATATATATATATATATATATCAATAAATTTTAGCAAAAAATTTTATTTGAAAACGATATATCGATAATAAAAAAATTACTTGATAATACAAAATTTTATCAATATAAACAAAATTAGTTGTCAATTGTCTGATCATTACGATTTAATGTGTTGACGATTTGGACACCTTATGAGAAAATGTTGTCGACGTTACAAATTACTTGATAGTACAAAATTTTATCAATATAAACAAAATTAGTTGTCAATTGTCTGAGCTTTGCCCAGGGGATGAACCCCACATTGACGAGATACCACATTGAGGGTCTGTCGCAGTCTCGTGAAACTTCAGCGTAGATTTTTCTGACTGCGACAAGTTCTCACTTGGGGGTATAAAGGGGATGGTAAAGGGGGGTGGCCTTTCTTTTCGACTTGCGTCATGTACTTCTACTACTTTTCTGTTCCTGTGTATGCTACACACCTCACCCCCCAATCTGGGATAGGAGGAAGATAATAATAATAATAATAATAATAATAATAATAATAATAATAATAATAATAATAATAATAATAATAATAATAATAATAATAATAATAATAATAATAATAATAATAAATTTTAAAATGTCCATAATACCTTTATTTCTTCATCAGTAAACTTTTTGAGCTTCACCAAAGGAAACTTTGACATCAAAAGATTTCCAAAGAATTCTTCTTCTTCTGATTCAAAATGTACCTCTGAGTCTGAACCCTTTTCACCTATTTTCTTTGATAATGAACAAACATTTCTTAGAGTCATAAATATCTGTAAGAGAAATTGCCGATAATAATAATAATAATAATAATAATAATAATAATAATAATAATAATAATAATAATAATAATAATAATAATAATAATAATAATAATAATAATAATAATAATAATAATGATCCCTGCACCCTTAATCAAATGTTTCTAACTTGAGTAAAAAGTAATAAGAGAAATGATTTAAAATATACTCACATGTTGAGGGTTTGACTTCTTCCCAATCATTTCAGGTTTTATGACATCATTGTTGACATTCTCTTCGTCTAACATGGATTCCTTCTTTATTTCTCTAAACTCTGACTTTATAGATACCGTTTCATCTAATTCTTCAATTTTAATGCTAAATGGAGAAGCAAAGTTTGCTCCACTGCCAGAAAAGATCTAAAAAATATCGAAGGCTTTATATAAGCTTACTGGGATAGGATACAATTAAAATAAGTGATGCACCATAGAGAAATGTGGGTTGAAATCTCCTACCTGATGAACCTCTTTCCTAACAGATAATATTTTGTTAATATTCACTTATTAGATTTAGAAATTCAGCAAATTTATATATGCATTTTTAAAGGCAATGTGACTATTAGTACTATAATAAAAGTAAAATAATAATATGCTTTTCTTTAAGACATTACAGATAAGTTTAAAAAAGTTATATGTTGAAATTACTCTATAATAAAATACAGTTTCAATATAGGCTATTATACTAATATAAGAATTTAAGGCAGTTGAATAGAATCGGTGTTTGAATGGCATTTACAGATTGTATGTTATAAGATCTATTTAACACTAAATTTATATATGGTATTAACATTTCAGACAAACATTTCTGTCAATTTTAAACATACTATGGCTGAAGAGACAGAAACTGAAAAGTGCTAACAACAATTTCTAATCTAGTTGAAGTCAGATATTATGTGCATCACTATTATTACATAATCAAATAAAGTGTGTGTTAAAGATCAACAATTATGGGAAGCAATTTAGTTTGAAAACTGAAAAACAGACTGTCAAAAAGAAACCAAATCTAAACCAGTAAAAAGACGAATTTAAGTTAAGAGCATGAGTCTGGACTGGATTGCAAATACTACATTAAAAAAAATAATAATAATAAAAAAAGAAAAGGAAATCAAACCAGAATGATCAGAAGGAAACCACATAGAAGGAGAGAAATGTCTAGGAAATATGGAATGGTAGGAGTCTTATTTTTATCACAGGTCTTGAAGGACATATTACGAAAAGTATTCATAAAAAAAAAAAAAAAAACATTAACCATTTTGAGACAATTTTTAAACTCTTTAATTAGTATAATTTCTCATTTTTATCTGATTCATAAAACAAACAAAAGAATTAATATCTTTATTATTATTATTATTATTGTGCTTGGGTAGAGAGGAATGTGAGGGGTAGAGAAGGAGTTGTGATTTTGATGAGTGACTTGTGGCACAGAGCTATGGTGGATTTTGTCTGTGTAAGTACTATAACACTAGTGGTTAAATTTAAGATTGAGAAGGTTAAGGTATACAGTATGTATGGTTGCAGCATATGGTCCATCTGAGAGTGATTGAGACTTTGTGACAATCTGAATGATATTTTGGACAGGACGAGTGGGGGGGCTTCAGAATAATTGTGTTGGGGACCTGAATGGCTGGATAGGTGATCAAAAGATATGGCAAACCAGTCCTTTTGGGGTTGCAAAAGAAAATGAGAATAGAAGAAAGGTGATTGATTTCTGTGAGGAGAAGGTTATGCATGTAAGCAATACATTTTTTGAACAAGTATATCCATAAGTATATGAGAGTTGGTAGAGATGGTGTTGATGTGAAGAGCAGGATTTATTTTTTGTTGATGAAGAAGGACATGTTGAAGTATTTACTGTATGTTAAATTGGTGGCAGATTGGGGATGAGAATATCAGATCATCATTATGTGGTTTTAGGTAAAATTAAGTTAGTGGGGACATGGATAGAGGAAAGAAAAAAGGAAGGAAATGGGGAGAATTATTAGAGAAGTTAAATGAATATTTTTATTTAAAATGATGTAAAGAAAGCTAATATTTTTAACTAAAAAATTTGCCCAAAAAATGAAAAAAAAAATTTAAAATAATTTATATGTTTAAACTAAGGAAAAAAAAAAAAAAAAAAAAAAAAAAATTTCTGAAATTTCAACAATGCTTGTGGGAAAGACCAATATAAGTACTGCTATTAATACTTTTCAATAATTATATTTAGTTTCTTTGAAATTACTACTTTTGTAAAGTGGGGGAAAATGAAACGCCTTTGTGGGGGAAAATGAAATGCATGATATTTAGCGAAGCAACATATTTTTCATGTTAAATCCCTAGAATAATATTTATTTTATAATACAAAATAAAAAACTAATTGAGAAAATTAATTTCTAAGTTATTTTATTAGAGATGCCCAAAAATTACAAGAAAAAAGAAAGAACAAAAAGATTCCAATACAAACAGGATGATGTCATAAGGGCTTTACTTTACATCAATGATGGTATGAGTGTGAGAGAAGCCTCTAAAAGGTTTAACATCGCAGTGGCTACTCTTTGGAGAAGACTAAAAGGCAAAAGTAAGAGTTCCAGGACAATGCGAAAGATTGACAGCTCTTCTCCCCTATGAAGAGAGGATAATGGCACAACATCTGGCTCTACTTGGAGAGTATGAACTAGCTTTCGACACATCGGACTCAAGGCAGTTTGTACATTCATACCTTAACTCAAAGAAAAGAGTAGTATGCGCCTTTAAAAACAACCACCCAGGTGCAGATTGAGTACAGAGTTTTACAGAGCGGAACAAGGATATTTTGTCATCAAGAAAATGTCAAAACATTAATAGAAAAAGAACAGGCATTGGTGAGAAGGAAAGAGTAGAATATTTTGATATGGTAGAAAACACTCTAATGGGTATTAAACAAGAATATATTTATATATAGTAAAAAAACTGAAGTTACTTATATAAAAATAATAAAACTGAAACTTTCCAAAGAGGACTCGCAGGTTATTTAACTTTCAAAGAGTTAAATAGGCTCAACTCCTTCAGAAATTGGATGTGAGGAATTTTCTGTTTTAAAAACTTCAAAAGAGAAGGCATTAGTTTATATTTGTTGAAGTATACATAAATTTAATGGGTGTACTTAACAAAACTTATTATAACCAAAACTTAAATTATAATAAAAATAGTAAAATAAAAAAAAATGAATGGCGGAATATATTTACATAGGAAAAAACATTTTGCAAGTGTTTTAGATAGGGAGGAAAGACGTAAAAAAAAAAAAGATTGGAAAAA
>JABUQX010140991.1:0-17392 GCA_015478945.1 Trachelipus rathkii
CGGTATTACTTCGTTCAGTTAGATTGAGTGTTTAACCCGTTTTTCGCATTTTATCGTGAAACGCTTTCGCTACTTTTCGTTACGCCGCTATATATATATATATATATATATATATATATCTTTCTGCTATAAAACTATATATATATATATATATAACTATACTTATACTATATATATATATAACAACATATATATATATATAACTTTGCTGCTCTGCTGCTGCTATGTACAGAAATCGAAATTCAAAATTACAGTTATTCCCAGAAACTCTCCCATGAAAAAGATTCGAGAGAACCTTCACCACACATGAGTATAATCAAATGTAAGAAACATCCTCAAATCTCATTTTCAAAGAGAGGATGCGGGGATGCGGATACGAATGTGCCGTTAGGAGTGAGGGATGCGGATGCGGATGTCAATTTTAGGTGCGGATGTTCCGCAAATGCGGATGCGGATGCAGTGTCATGTCCCATCACCAACGCATATATATATGCTCGCATATATGCTCTTCTTTCAACAACCAGCAACCACATAATAATAATAATAATATATTAATAATAATATATATAATATATATATATATATACTATATTAATAGATCTATGTAAAAGACCCAAAATATATATATATATATATATATTATATATATACCAATAAAAGTAATAGCTAGAAGTGAATATATATATATATATATATATATATATATAATTTATATATATATATATATATATTGCAAATGAAAATAATAATCTTTCTTTTTGTTATTATTTCCTTCTTTGCGGGAGGTAAGGTTTTCACGTTCCTTTACAGGGACCTTTTCTGTTATGGTGAAATAAGAGACAATAGGGATTGAGAGACACAAATATTGGCTTTTCTTGATATATAATAAATAATATGAATAAATAAGTTTTTCCTTTAAACAATCCTAACTACCTATATCTGATAAACTTAATCCGTTAATGCCCTATTACTACCTAAGCTAAATACCGTATATCAATAATATTTATTAAGAAAATATACAATGAGCAATATAAATCTGAACTCCGTTTATTATTTATAAATCCAATTTATTTACAACTGTACTGGAGTAATACTTCCTTTAACACGTCGTTGTTCAGACGGTAACCTTTCGGAAGATGCCTTTTACTCCTTCCGTACTGCGTCGTTTTTCCCTCCAACCTTGACTTTAGTATACTGGTTGATCAGGTCAAATCCTTCGGTAAATCCTGGGTATATGAATCAGCCTGGTTCAATACGAGACGTAACCTGTATGTTGTTTCGATTTTAGTAATACTCCGCAACTCGGTTTTAGTCCCAGTGACTGAATTAAGGTCAACCTTGGCCTCTAACCTTGGTCGTAACCTTAGTTGGCAATTAGTTGTAGCCTTGGCCTTAATATTTAATTGTAACCTCTGGACTCGACCTTTTTTTCGGACTTGACTTCGTCTCTAGATCCAATCTTAAGCTGGGTCCTAAGCTCGACTCCCAATTTTTTGGGAGAATGTGCTTCTTATAAAGTTGGCAATCACAATTCAGTAAGAAATCCTTATAAAGCTGGCAATCACAACTTAGTAAGAAATCCTTAGAACTTAGACACTTTTAAGCTTATATTCAATATGACTGTTTACCTGAACCTTTTTGAGAATCAATGAGTTTCCTTTTCAGCCTGGACATAGTTTTCTGCTTCGTAAAAATTAGGAGGTTGATTAAATTGATGACACGAGTCATCTGACTCGTGACACTACTCACCCCTTCAAGATTGGAAACCCAATCTTTAAAGAAGGGAAGACATCCCATAAAACAAACAACAATAGACAATAATAGTAAAAAAAAGAAATTAAATAATAATATAAACAAGAGTAGCAATCTTACCTAGTTTCCACTAGATGCCCTTCTTCGTGCTTCATTTAATTCATCCACTTCCAACAACTCCTCGTATATAGACCTTGGTCTATGCCCAGAATCCTCCAGACTGGTCACCATAATGTTGATTTCTTCTACACCTTCTCTTCGTTCAACCACCGGTTCTTCTACTTTTTTCTGCGTGACCGAATTTACTTCCTGATCTATAATTAAATCCACTTCTTCACCACTTCCCTCACTGATATGGGCTCCCAACATATAGCTACTTTTTGGAAACCCCAATGGCCTTACCAATTTACTGATATCATACTCGCTTTCTGAACCATTATCTACCTCTCCTTCATCAAACCAGTCAAGCTTGTCACTAGCATCGACTGGTGGGAGTACCGTATTGTAGTCTTTTGTTTGGGTGTCCTTCACTCGCTCTTTCTTAGCCTTCCGGCTATCTAACATCAAGGAATGTAATCTTAGAGTGTCACTTATATCCTCCCCTTGTGCCACTACATTATAAATTCCAGTCAAAAATGTATCTTCTGCATCATCTTTATGGCAATCCCTACCTTTGCTAACATCCAGTTCCGTCCCTGTTTCTGCCAAGTAGTTCAGGCCCAACAGTAAATCTGCCGCAATCAATCCATCCTGTACAACTACTGCTGATAGCTTTATATACCCATACCAGGTACGGATCCTGATTTTTACGACTGAGTTACATTCAACACTCCCTGAAGGAACACCCATAAGTTTGACATTTATTGTCCATCTTTGCAAAATATCCCCGGAGGCCTCTAAATCATTTGCCACCTTTTCCTGTATTAAACTTACAATGGATTCCGTGTCCAGAAATGCACACTTGCGTGCCTTATCAATTTCGACCTCTCGCCATGATACCCCTTTTAATTCATGGTTACCATCTATTTGTGAAATACAACTCTTATCTTTCATCATTAAATTTGTATCCAATTCTTCACCTGGAACACACTGTGCTAGATTACCTTCAGGATTACCACCTGTTTTATCTCCAGAATCCTCTTCTTTCTCTCTTCCCTGCTGTGGATCCGTCGGAGATAGAAGTTCTTCAACCATGATGTTTGTGCTATCCGTCACACAATACACGCCCGTTGTTATAGTTTCTATTCTTCGATTCTTTTCCGTCCACTGGGGTGATAGACCAGGCACTACCTCGTTTTTACTTGATATGAATTCTTTTACTTCAGGGTTGAGCAACTGACCATCCTGACTAACCGGGACTCCTTGTTGACACACTAATGTTGGGGCTGGCTCCGACATATCCCGGGTAATGGCGGAGCAGCTTCATTTCCCGAAGTTGCTTGCGTCTTCTTCCTCTTTATCAATTCTGCCATTTCTTCCTTTAAGGGACAAGTTTCTCTCCAATGTCCTATTTCTTCACACAAAAAACATTTTTTCCAAAGGGTCTCCCAATATTTTCCCTTGTCCGTCCATGTTCTGTTGATCTTGTCTTCTGTAACCTTGTTCTTGTTGTTTAAACCCTCTTCTGAATCCACATTCCGCAGTCCGGTGTTCATTACTTCCACATCCTAAGCACCACCCGTTATATTTTCGACACTCTCTTTTAAAATGTCCTACCCTGTTGCACCAGTAACATCTTTTTTCCTCATTGTCATATCTTTTATTATTTTGCATAGTATATTCTCTTGTATTCATGTTCTGTTGATATACTGGCCTTCCAAAACGTACTTTGTCTGCATATATACTTTTTCTGTTGGGTTCTCCATTTAATGTGGCCCATATCGGTATGCCCTCATCCTTTGATTCCTCCTCCTGGTCGTCCAACTGGTCTTCCTCTTGTGCCCAGTTCAGTACGTCTTTCCACCTTACTTTAGAGCTATCCTTCTCGCTTCCCATCCTTATTTTAAATCTTCTTGCCATATTTTTCGGTAAACAATTTACAAATTGTTTCTTTAATATCTGCTTATCCCTATCTTCCTCTTTAGTGGCTGCCTCATAAGTGGTTTGAACCCTTAACGCAAACTCAGCCACTTTTTCATTTTTCCGCATCTCTAACCTCCAAAACTCTTTTTGCAAGTCTATTTGCTCGGTTTCCTTTTCCTCATTGCACCAACTTTTCAATCTAGCCACGATAGTGGTGTATTTGACCTTAGCTCTATAGATACTATAGTATGTCTTTAATACTGGACCTTCTAAGAAATTTCTAAGTTCTACTGCCCAACGACTCTTATCTTTACCTAGTTGCTCCTTTGCATATCGTTCATAATCTTCTATAAATGCTTCAAATTTCTGGACTTTTTCCTTCCCATATTTCAAAGGTTTCACAGCCTTAATATTACTCCTCCTAAATGACTTCATTACTTCCACCATTTCACCGGCTAACACGATAAATATTTTACTCACTGCCTTAGTATGTTCCACACCTGACTCTTCCAACTCCACTAATCTTTTGAGCCATTTTTTTCCTCCCTGGTCCAATTCACTCTCAGCTTCTTCTGTTTCTTCTTCCGCTGTAGAACTTCCGTCGAAAGTATATTTTCTTTCCGCCCTCCTCCTCCTTTTCTTATTCTTACTCTTTGGCCTATTGCTGCTATGCTCATTCGTCACATCAAATGGGTCACTTGTTGCCCTCTCTGAGCTACTTTCCTCATCTGTTTCATACCGTGGTGTCTTCTTTGGTATATCCTTTTTCTTAACACTTTGATCACGGGTCAGCCTCCATTTTTGGTAGGCCTGATCCTCGATCCTCACTCTATTTTTTATGTTAAGATTTGCTCTAGGGTCAGTTTTTTGTCCTGCATTAGTAACTTCTGTCACCTCACTTTTCTGCTCTGCGTTTATAGATCCTTTCTCTGCACTTGTGGGTCCTTTCCTACTTTCCAGAGCCTGTAATATCCCTTTCAATACTGTCGTCATCCGATCGACATCTAGATTTTCATCTTTTGTTATGGCAGCTTGGAACCCTTCCAAGTACCCAATTGCACTCAGTTCTTCGGTGGGCTGCTTAGTTTCCTCCATATTAACCTTATCGCCTTGCTCTTTATCTAAAGGTCCCATTTTAAATAAAAAAGGAAAGAAAAATGAGTATTAACAACCAACACAAAAAAATGCCTATATATATATATATATACACAACACACCATATATATATCTACTCAACTTATAACAACATATATATATATATATATATATAGCAACCTTAACCTTATATATATATATATTTATATATATAACTAACTATAAATATATAACAAAAAAATATATATATATATATATATATATATATATATATATATATATATATATATATATATATATATATATATATATATATATATATATATATATACATATAAAATATCCTTTATTTCTCAAAACCAGAGTAAGAAAAATACAAGAGTTCTCTCTATGTTTCCTTATAAGTTCCTCAATAATCTGGACTCCTCTTCTACTACAATTGACAGTGAAAATCTCCAAAGAAGAAAAAAAAATTTGTCCTTTCTCCTTCTTCCCTACAATCACGCATGAACAAAAGAGAGAAAAAAAATGAAATTAAAAACAGAATATATTCAAAAAGAGAGAAAATTTTTTTTTCTGTTCTTCCTCGATATTTAACTAAACTTCTTCTTATCCAAAAACAACAAGAAACTAACAAAACTTATTATTGATTCCTACTATTTTCACAAAAAAAAAAATTATCCTTCAATTTGAGAAAAAAAACAAAGATTTCAATTATGTCACCAAAAAAACTAAACCCTATATATATATATATATATATATATATATATAAAAAAATTTTTTCAACCAAAACAAAACCAACAAAAAGAATGTTCTTTACCTTTATTAGTCTCCTTATTGACCTCCTCTTCAACCCAACCAACCTTAATAATATATAACCAATAACACCTTCTTTAACAACTCATCTTTATTATATAACTGTATATGTATAATAATAATAATGTAATAGTAATATATATAATATATATATATATATATATATATATAAATTTTCTTAACCAAAACAGAACTAAAAAGAATGTTCTTTACCTTTATTAATTTCCTTATTGTCCTCCTTTTTCGTTCACCACCAGCGATTGGTCCTCTGCAAATTTTGTACGAGCCACCAGTGAAATGAAAAACGTCTTTTCTTTTGTTATTATTTCCTTCTTTGCGGGAGGTAAGGTTTTCGTTTCCTTTACAGGGACCTTCTCTGTTATGGTGAAATAAGAGACAATAGGGATTGAGAGACACAAATATTGGCTTTTCTTGATATATAATAAATAATATAAATAAATAAGTTTTGTTTCAACAATCCTAACTACCTATGGTTAATAAACTTAATCCGTTAATGCCCTATTACTACCTAAGCTAAATACCGTATATCAATAATATTTATTAAAAAAATATACAATGAGCAATATAAATCTGAACTCCGTTTATTATTTACAAATCCAATTTATTTACAACTGTACTGGAGTAATACTTCCTTTAACACGTCGTTGTTCAGACGGTAACCTTTCGGAAGATGCCTTTTACTCCTTCCGTACTGCGTCGTTTTCCCCTCCAACCTTGACTTTAGTATACTGGTTGATCAGGTCAAATCCTTCGGTAAATCCTGGGTATATGAATCAGCCTGGTTCAATACGAGACGTAACCTGTATGTTGTTTCACTTCCACCATCTCACCAGCTAACAAAAAGTGGCTGAGTTTGCATTAAGGGTTCAAACCACTTATGAGGCAGCCACTAAAGAGGAAGATAGGGACAAACAGATATTGAAGAAACAATTTTTGAATTGTTTACCGAAAAAGATGGCAAGAAGATTCAGAATAAGGATGGGAAACGAGAAAGAAAGCCTTAAAGTTAGGTGGAAGGATGTACTGAACTGGGCACAGGAAGAAGACTAGTTGGACGACCAAGAGGAGGAATCAAAGGATGAGGGTATACCGATATGGGCCACACTAAATGGAGAACCAAACACAAAAAGTACATATGCAGACAAAGTACGTTTTGGAAGGCCAGTATATCAGCAGAACATGAATACAAGGGAATACACCAGGCAAAATAATAAAAGATATGACAATGAGGAAAAAAGATGTTATTGGTGCAACAGGGTAGGACACTTTAAAAGAGAGTGTCGAAAATATAACGGGTGGTGCTTAGGATGTGGAAGTAATGAACACCGGACTGCGAAATGTGGATCTAGAAGAGGGTTCAGACAACAAGAACAAGGTTACGGAAGACAGGATCAACAAAACATGGGTGGACAAAGGCCAGATGAAAGAATACCCATTGAAAAGAAATGCTTTTTGTGTGAGGAAATAGGGCATTGGAGGGATACTTGTCCATTTAGGGAGCAAATATAAGAATGGAAAAAGGAACAAAAACAGGCAAATTCGGGAAACGAGGTAGCTCCGTTGGGACCGGGACCGGATCCCAGGCGAACTCCAAATACATCTTCCCAAAATTAACCCGACCAGCGGGGGCGTGCAAAGGGGTATTCGAGGAGGATGATAAAGAAAAAGAAACGAGGTGAAAGGATAAAAAATATATGGGATCTCTTGGAGAATTTCATCCAAACAATGAATATAGGGCTGAAATAACAACAGAGGATGAAATAGAGGAAGCACCAGCAGGTATCATGTATAGTACGCTCCCAAATAGAGTAAAAAAGAAAAGAAAGGGTAGGACAGAAATTAAGGAAACATGGGACCTTCTACAATTGGCCATAAGCAAACCAAGCCATACAAGAGATACAGGAATTCAAACGGAGTCTGTAGAAGAGGATAAGGCAACACAAACAGAGGCAGATCCTATGCCATCCCCTATAGACACTAGTGATCTCTTGGATTGGGTGGATTCAGCACCAGAGGATGCAAATGAGGAATTTGATTTACAAAAGTTTGAAAGAGAGTTTAAAGATTCCTAATGCTAGTGACCTGTTAGACATAACCGTCTCTTTGGGAGCTGATGAAGAAGAAGAAGATGAAAGTTCCAAGAAGTATAACTTCAATTTACATGATGAAGGTATGGGTGAATAATCATAGCTATTAAAAGGTAGTAAAAAGCTGTCCCTTTCTATATTTCTAGGTCCATTCATGAGGAATTAAGAGAAGTTGGTGAGGATCCTGAACAGATGATGCTGACTGATGGATCAGAAGGACAGGGAGGAACCCAACAAGGATCGGAGATTGGACATCGGCTAATGACACGGTCAAGAGGGTCGGCTCCGGATCTTCCGAATGTGCAGAAAAGGGTATTGGAGTACGAAAGGAGGGCTGAGGAGAGAAGGGCATCTAGTGGAAACTAGGTAAGATTGCTACTCTTGTTTATATTATTATTGAGTTTTTTTTGTTTATTGTTGTTTGTTTTATGGGATGACTTCCCTTCTTTAAAGATTGGGTTTCCAATCTTAAAGGGGTGAGTAGTGTCACGAGTCAGATGACTCGTGTCATCAATTTAATCAACCTCCTAATTTTTACGAAGCAGAAAACTATGTCCAGGCTGAAAAGGAAACTCATTGATTCTCTAAAAAAGTTCAGGTGAACAGTCGTATTGAATATAAGCTTAAAAGTGTCTAAGTTCTAAGGATTTCTTACTAAGTTGTGATTGCCAGCTTTATAAGGATTTATTACTAAATTGTGATTGCCAGCTTTATAAGAAGCATATTCTCCCAAAAATTGGGAGCCGAGTTTAGGACCCAGCTTAAGATTGGATTTGTGATCGGACCCAGAGACGAAGTCAAGTCCGACAAGGTTACGACCAAATATTGAGGCCAAGGCTACAATTAATCGCCGACTAAGGTTACGACCGAAGTTATAGGCCCAGGTTGACCCTAATTTAGTAACTAAGACTCAAACCGAATCACGGAATATTCCTAAAACCGAAAGTTCACACAGGTTATGTGTCAGTTTGGATCGGGCTGATTCATATACTCAGGACTTATCGAAGGATTTAACCTATTGACCATTATAGGAAGGTCAAGGTTAGAGGACAAAACCAACGTAGCATAAAAGGAGTAAAAGGCATCTTCCAAGGGATTACCGTCTGAATAACGACGTTTAAAGGAAGTATTACTCCAGTACTTTTGTAAATAAATTGAACTTATAAATAGTAAACATAATCCGGATTTATATTGCATTGTATATTTGATTACGAAATAATATTGATATATGATATTTAGTTTAGGTAGTAATAGGGTATTTATAAATTAGAGTTAACAGCCATAGGTAGTTAGGATTGTTATTAAAATACTTATTTATTCATATTATTTATTATATATAAAGAAAAGCCAACATTCGTGTCTCTCAATTCTTTTTGTCTCTTATTTCACCATAACAGGAAAGGTCCCTGTAAAGGAACGGAACCTTGCCTACCTTAGAAAGGGGAGACTTAAGGCGTTTTAGATTTGGCAAGTTTTTCTTCCAAATCGAAGGACGTTCTTGAATTCATTTTCGATGAAAAATCAAATGAACATTCTTCAGTTTTGAGGTTTGTTTACATGTTACAGCACAGACCTAAGCCTATAAAGGCTATTAATTAGGATTTTTTAGTGTTATAGTTTATATATATATATATATATATATATATATATATATATATATATATATATATATATATATATATATATATATATATATATATATATATATAAACTTTTGCCCCTTTAATTTATATATATCGCATATATATATATATATACAACCATGTTTGAAACATGATCACTTAGAGGAGTGACGTCACAGCAACGTTAAAATAAAATTTCTCAATTTTGTAATTTTTTTATAATTATATTTCACCAGTTCTTTGGGAAATAACATAATTAATATATTTCGAAGATAAAATAGTAGTTCGAAAACTTGAAAACATTAAAAAAACATTTTTTTACGATTTCATGTGACGTCACCAAACTCAAGAATGAAAACTCAAGAACGAAAGATCGAAAAATAGCAACCTTGCGAATGGAAGAAAAATTCCTGATTTCGCTAGAAAATTTACTTAAGTTTGAAAGAATATTGACAAATCAAATGAGAAAGTGAAGAACTTCTTCCGTTTAGAAGAATTCTTGCCAAATCAAAAACGCCTTTAATAACAACAGAACAAAAAAACAACAACGCATTTCATTTCAATATATATATATATATATATATATATATATATATATATATATATATATATATATATATATATATATGCTGCTTTCTTATATATATATATATATATATATATTAATAAATTCTGTGTAAGGCAAATATATATATATATATATATATATATATATATATATACTCTGCTATGATATATGTATGTATGTATTAATAATAATATGTATAACAACATACCAGCTGCTCTTTCTTTATAGTATATAGTAATAGCCAGCCTTAGCATATAGCCAGCAATAATATATGTATGTATAGTATGTATATAACTTAGCCAATGTGTATTCCAACCAATATGCTGTATAATAACAGCAGCCAATAGCCAATAATAGCCAATAATATATAGCAATAATATATGTAACAATATATATATATATATAAAATTAATATATGTATGTATATATATCTATATTTTAATAATATATATGTATATATATAGCACCAATAATAATATATGTAATAGCAACCATATGTATGTATGAAATGTAATAACAATATCTATGTGGATGAAATAGATATGTATATGTATACAGCAATAAACAATAACCAACCAGCCAATAATAGTATAACCAATAATAACCAGCTATGCCAACTTAGTAACATATGTATATATATATATCTTCTATAATAATAATATATATATATAAAAATATAATAATATATATAAATATAATATATATAAATATAATATAATATATATATAATATAATAATATATATATATATATATATATATCTTATAATAATAATAATATATATATATATATATTAATATGCTATATATATATAGCCAATAGCTCTTGTAATATAACAACATATAACCATATAATAATAATATATATATGTATGTATCAATAGCTTAATATATGTATAATATCTTCAATAACCATGTAACAGCTGTATGTATACCAGCATAGTATGCTAATAACATAGCCAGCCATATAACCAACATTATAAATAATATGAAAATAATAATATAGCATCAGTAATAGTAACCAATAATAATAACAATAATAGCGCTGTATGTATATATATCTTTACTCTTCCAACACCCAGTATATATACATATATGTATAATAATAATATCTATATATATATATAATAACCATATGTATATGTTATGTATGCTTATAGTATATGTGTACATGTATGTAATAGCCAATAATATATAATGTATGCATAATATATATATATAATAACAGCATAATATAATAACTTTAATATATTAGCAATATAACAGCATAATATAACAACCAATATAATAACATATAACTTGTATGTATATGCTTAATATAAATATATGTATATATAGAAATATATATGTATAAAAATATATATATATATATATATATATATATATATATATAACATATATAATAATAATATATATATAATATAATATATATATATGTACCCATAGCATATATATATATGTATAGCAGCATAACTCCAGCAAACCAATATACTCAGAAGTAACCAATATATATATGTATATATATGCTATTTATTGACAGGTAACAACCAACTAGCAGCAGTAATATATATATATGCTGGTATATATAATAATAACAATAATATATGTATATATATATATATTATAATATATATTAATATATGTGTATATATATATATATATATACTATATATATATATAACTTATATAATAATAATAACCAATATATATATATATATAATAATAACGCTATATAATATAATATATATATAATAATAATATATATGTGTATATACATATACTGTATGTAATATATAATATATGTATAGCATATATATATAGCTCTTATTGTAACCAGCCTTAATATATAGCCAACAGCAGCAGCAGCCAGCCAGCAGCCAGCCAGCAGCTGCTGCGCCAACCCAGCCTGCAACATGCGTATAATAGCTTAACCAGCCTTCTTGCCTTAGCGCTTATATGTATGTATATGAAGTAATAATAGCATAGCCAGTAATATAGCCATAGTAATATGCAGCCAGCCAATAACCAATAACCAGCCAATATAACATATGTATATCAACCAATAGTATATATATATATATAACCAATATAACCAATAATAATATAGCACCAACAGTAACATCAGCCAGCAGCCTTGTATGCCAATCTTATATATCAACAACCTTAACCTTATGTATCGCTGCTGTAACCTTATATATAACCATATAACTGCCTTATTGTATATTATAATATATATTAATACATATATATTAATATATATATATATATATATATATATATATATATATATATATATATATATATATATATATATATATATATATATATATATATATATATACCTATATATATTATACAGTGAGCGTACCTGGAAGGAATACACTTGGGTAGACAGGTTTATATATATATATATATATATATATATATATATAACAACATATATATATATATATATACTATATATATATATATATTTATATATATATAATATAACTGCTCTTGCTGCTGCTGCTTATATATATATATATATATATATATATATATATATATATATAACGAAAACATATTTTAATAATTATAATACGTACCTATTTATTTGTATAGAAAACTTGTTTACATTATATTTACCAAATTCTTAATTTTTAAATCACATTCCAATTGTGTAATTGAGTAATAATCCTTTTTTTAAAATATATATATATATATATATATATATATATATATATTAATAATTTTACTCTTAACCTTATATATATATACTTATATATATGTATATATATATATCAACTCTTAATATATATATATATATATATATATTATACACAGTGGCGTACCTGGAAGAGCACCATGAAACGGAGGTTATATATATATATAATATATATATGTAACTATATATATCTAACTCTATATATATATATATATATATCTTTTTATATATATATATAACTCTTTCTTTATATATATATATATATATATATATATATATATAACAGCTATATTTTATGATTATAATACGTACCTATTTTATTTTGTATGAAAGCTTGTTTACATTATATTTACCAAATTCTTAATTTTAAATCACATTCCAATTGTGTAATTGAGTAATAATCCTTTTTTTAAAATAAAGCTGTGGTTTTATAAAGTTTTTAAAGCGTTTTTCTTTAATATAAAATCTACACCTACAATGCATTATTTCAATTTTTTATTATATATTCTTTAAATACCACACTTAAATAGAGTTATATAAAATTAATATTCAATATCCAGAACAATCAGACACATCCGATACAAAAATTTCAAACAAACTGCCACAAGCCACACGATTTCGTACTATTTACGGCAAGAGAACGAAAGGTTTCATATATTTTCGATTATAGGTAGGACAGACTAGCCCGCTCCCTTATAAGTTGATGTAAAAAATGACGTCATTCGTCCGCCCGGTGCAAAGAATTTTACTTCTAAGATCAGAGTAGGAGCGAGAATTTCTAAATGAATTCAATTATTATTATAGCTATTATTATTGCGGTTGTTTTTCTTTTAATTTATGATGCAAAATATCTTCTTTTTTTAACTTTTATATAAAATTTTAATAATTTAGTATACTTTTACAATCAATTTAATTTCAATTATTTAAAACCTAAAAATATTGGGTAGGAGCTACCTACCCCGCCTACCCTATATATACGCCATATATATATATATATATATATATATATATATATATATATATATATATTTATATCTATATATATATATATATATATATATATATATATATATATATACTACTTTACTGCTATATAAATATATATATATATATATATATATATATATATACTGCTATATATATATATATATAACTCTCATATATAACTATAACTGCTGCTGCGTATATATATATATATATATATACTTATATATTTGGAGTTTTACACAAAATTGATTTAGATATTGCCTAGTTATTATAGTAATAATATAATTAATTAAAAGTTATAGATGAGGGTAATAGCCATTCAGTCTATAAAATCAATTTTAATGTTATTTATATATGATACCATTAAGGAGGTTGAGATTATTTTTGGAAGTTTAATTATTAAAAAACAAGTCTTAGACTAAATGTATAATTAGTTATAAACTTAAAATAAAAATTATATTCCTTTATTATAACCAATGAAATTCTTAACAAGTAAACAATATTTTCATTTTTAAAGGTGCGGAACAAAAGAGCGGAAACTTATTTTGATCCGCACGTGCTAGTCCGCTAATTTCCTGACGTTTCCGCACCTCCGCTAGTCCGCACCTATTCTGGTAGTCAGCTCGGAGCGGACTAGCGGACTAGCGTATATACACACTACGATATATATATATATATATATATATATATATATATATATATATATATATATATATATATATATATATATATATATATATATATGCTTATAACATATATAGCATATGCTGACCCTCCTGTCTACAGCCTTTATATATATATATATATATATATATATATATATATATATATATATGTATATATATATATATATATATACTATATATATATATATATAACATAGCATATATATATATATCTTTCTTTGCTAACTGCTTTATATAAATAAATAAATAAATAAATATATATATATAATATATATATATATATATATATAACAACATATATATACTTTATATATATATATATATATATATATATAATATATATATATATGTATATATATATAATAATATAATATATATATGTACCTTACTTTTAAAAACGTAATATATATATATAAACAAAAAATATGAGTAAAATTTCTAGGAGGTACGAGGTTTATGATGCTGAACTGGAAGGGGTACATTGCGAATTAAAGTTTGAGAACCACTGTTTTAGAAGGTGTTATGGACCATAAAATAGGAAAATGACGACAGCGAATTGGGACCAGTTGGGTACAATCAATGAAGATATGGTGTACAGATTGCGGGGTATGACGACGGCAAAATTTTGCAGATGAGAGGAGGGTCTCGTGACATGTAGCGGCCGTGAGTGATATTGGTGTGGCCAATACGGAGGCGTGCAAGTATCACCCGGTTTAAGCGCTTTCGTCGGTAGGAGTTAGACCACTTACTAATGCTCGGCTTTATATTTCTAAGTGTCGCTCCCCGCTGATCACTCGTCCAGCATTCTTGCCAATAAAACTGAAAGCCCTGTCGGAGAGCAGGTGGTGGCAGGCGGCCTTGTCGAATGGCATCCGGGAAGTACCTAGAGTAGCTCTTAAAAGAAGAGGCGGCCATTTTGGCCTCTCTCTCTCTCTCTCTCTCTCTCTCTCTCTCTCTCTCTCTCTCTCTCTCTCTCTCTCTCTCTCTCTCTCTCGGCGATTTCATTGCCAGTTACCTCTACAAGAGAGGGGGGTCCAACATAGTATGATTTGTTTCTTACGGGAGTGGAGTACCCGAAGAAATTGTTGTACAGCGGATATCCTTGTGTTTTTAGAATAAGGGGTTTTAAAAGATTGGAGCGCGATGAGCGAATCTGAATAAATGACATAAGAGTGGTATTGGTTAAGGAATAGTATTCGAGAAAGGGCAATTATTATAGCCATTAATTCTGCAGTAAAAATTGGAGAGTGAGGAGGGGAGGGTATGGGAAAGGTTGCGGTCAGGAAAGACAGCAGGCGCATCCACACTGTCCCCTATTTTAGAGCCATCAGTAAACACTGGCGTAAATCCACCTTGAACTGCGGATTGGGACAGGAATGATGCCTTTCACAAGGCAGCAGGGGGGTTAGATTTGGAAACAGAGGTTAGGACCAAGCAAATGATGGGAGCAGGGAATAGCCAAGGTGTATACCCTTCGTCATAAGAGAAAGGCAGCACCTTTTGCAAAGGGATGTTGAAGAAATTAAGGATGTTATATAAATTGAGCTTGCAAATGGACAGTAATTAGGATTTTGAGGTATCTTCCGCAGAATCGGTGTTAGAGCAGACGGTATTAGGGTTTGTGCACATGATGTATTCCCTTCGAAGAGAGAGTGGCATCACATTGGATTCAACTTCAAAGCTCACCCGGGTGGACGATCGGAAGGCTCCATTGGAGATACGGATCGCCTCGTTTTGGATGGGATCTAACAGGTGTAGTTGAGTTTGGGAGGCCTGACCTTATACTACAAAGCCATATTCCGGATTCGCTCGGATTAGGGAATTGTAGAGACGTAACAGGAACTTGCGATCAGCACCCCAAGATTTTGAATCGAGATGACGCAACAGGACAAGCGAGCGATGACGAGTAGTTTTCAGGAATTTAATGTGAGGTGCGTATGTTAAATGGTCATCTAGAATGAGTTCTAGAAATTTGACTTGTGAAGTTACAGGAATGGGCGAACCATATAAGGTTAGGTTCGCGGGAGGAAGGTGGCAGGTTCTTCGATTCCCTTTTTTCTTAAAAAGTACTGCTGAGGTTTTTGTGGGTGAGAAATGGAAGCCATGGGAGTTACTCCCATTGTGAAATATTCTCAATAGCTAGTAGTTCAAGTTGCCGTTCAAGAAAAGGCAACCTGGCACCGGTTATATATAGCTCAAAGTCATCAACATGGAGAGAAAAATTGATTGTCGCTGGGATAGAAGTAACGATGTTATTAAATCCGAGAGCAAATAGTAATACACTTAGAACACCACACTGCGGATCGCCTTCATCCAGAGTAAAGTGACGTGACAGAATAGAAGAGCACCGAACCTGGATGGATCTATTTGACAGAAGGCATTTAATGAAAAGAGGGAGTTGTCCTCGGAAACCGAGCGAATGGAGTTTAAGGAGAATCCCAGTTCTCCACGTTGTATCATAAGCTTTAAAAGACACCAAAAACCATCCACCAGTTTATATGTATATATATATATATATATATATATATATATATATATATATATATATATATATATATATATATATATATACTCTCTCTCTCTCTCTGCATATACTATATCTCCTCTTTCTCTCTATATAACCTATATATATATATATACTCTCTTTCTATAAAAATATATATATATATATATATAGACCGCATGTGTATAAGTGTAAATGTAAGTGTCATAGTGAATGTGTGTATAAGTGTCATAGTGAATGTGTGTATAAGTGTCATAGTGAATGTGTGTGTGTGTGTGTGTGTGTGTGTGTGTGTGTGTGTGTGTGTGTGTGTGTGTGTGTGTGTGTGTGTGTGTGTGTGTGTGTGTGTGTGTGTGTGTGTGTGTGTGTGTGTGTGTGTGTGTGTGTGTGTGTGTGTGTGTGTGTGTGTGTGTGTGTGTAGTGTTCAGTACAAAGAGACCGAACAAAATGCTAATTGAAACGACCTTATCCCATTATCTAAACACTTTGAACTCTACGTTAATCTCTAATCCATAAGTGTTTTCAAAT
>JABUQX010140992.1:0-2500 GCA_015478945.1 Trachelipus rathkii
GTTGCCGCTAGTTTCAGTTGTTTGGGTGTTTAACCGTTTCGCATTTATCATTGAAACGCTTTCGCGTTTTCGTGCGCCGCTTCATATATATATATATATTTATATATATATATTGCTTTAAAGTAAACACTAATCATGGCCCTAAATTAGCAGTGGAGGTGGTTTTTCAGAGGGAATAAAGCTTCGAATAAAGTAGAAAATCTTCGCATATAAACTTAAACATTTCTAATTTAAGATTAAATTAAAATTTAATTAAAGATTTAACATAACATCAAAACTTGGATTTTATTTGTCCTGTATTATATAGTATACCTTCATTAATTTTTATAATATAATTTGAAAAGTAAAATACACTAATAGGTATATTTTATAGAAAATTGTTCTTCGCCTATGGTAGCTTACTTCTTCTCTTATTGCTGATCCATCGGCCTCCTTCCCTCCTCCTACTCTCAAAGTCACACTAATCTCCCCATCATCCAAGGCATACAGAAAAATACCGCACACATTTCTTAAATGTTATTTTATGAAAAGAAAACTGCTTAAAAATTTCTAGAGTGAAAAAAAATATCGTTGATTCGATAGAAATAAAATATCGATATATCGATATATCGACTGAAAAACTATCATCGATATTTTCGAAAAAAAAAATATCAATATCGATATATATCGATTACTCTTGCGGCATCCTAAATGTGTATTTTCCTATTTAGAAGTAGAGCAATCAACGCGTGAATTTAGGCTTTTCTTACAAAAGTTGCAATATCAAATATTTCCTCCCTCTCCTGGTGCCCATCGGTCCTATAGGGGAATCTAGCGCCCCTCAAATTTTACACTGAAGATACGATAACCCTAACCCTTGTAGATATATATTGGACTCAGAAACTGGATGCGAAGAAGAAACAAACCTCGGTGGAAATAATAACAAAAAATAATAATAATAATAAATAATAAATAATAATAATAATAATAATAATAATAATAATAATAATAATAATAATAATAATAATAATAATAATAATAATAATAATAATAATAATAATAATAATATTAATAATAATAATAATAATAATAATAATAATACAGACAGATCAACACTAACCGATGTCTGAACCAAACCGAACTACGCCGTCGCGGCAGGGCGGAGCCGGAGCCCGGGTCAGGTCGGAGTCAGAGTCGGGTCGGAGTTGGAGTCGGAGCCACAGTCGGCTCGAAATTGAGATCACTCCGTGATCTGAAAGAAATTTTGATCTTTTTGATATAAAGTCTGTACTTGGAGTGAAAGAATAAAACTTTGAAATTTATCAAAGCAAGAATTTAAGGGGTCAATCATATATAAATATATATATATATATATATATATATATATATATACTGCTAACATATATATATGCTGCTATAACATATATAACTGCTCTTATATATATATATATATATATATATACTATATATATATAACTCTATAATATATATATATATATATATATATATATATATACTAACTGTGGTATATATATATATATAAAACAATCAATTAAAAACCACTCTAAAACTTAATGAAATGAAGATATGTGTGTTTAAACAATGATAGTTTACGTTTCGGGACCTATAATAACTCGGTCCCCTCCTCAGAACTAAAACTAATTTCTAAAAAGACCTTTAACAATTTTAAATTACTATATATAGTAATTTAAAATTGTTAAAGGTCTTTTTAGAAATTAGTTTCAGTTCTGAGGAGGGGACCGAGCTATTATAGGTCCCGAAACGTAAACTATCATTTTCATTTAACTAAAGTTTTTAGTGGTTTAATTGATTGTTTTATTTAACTATAGAGTCTGAGTTGTTAAGAAGAGGACTCTCATTTTATAACAACATATATATATATATATATATATATATATATATATATATATAACTGCTATATATATATATATATATATATCTTTCTCTTTCTGCTATATATACTATTTAAATCGACTGCATTTATAACTGCTGCTATATAATAATATGTATGTATATGCATGTACTATTTGTATATATATATATATATATATATATATATATATATGTAATAATAACAATATATGTAATATAACCAACAATAACCTTTCTTAACTGTATATATATATATATATTATATATATATAGTATATATGTAGCCAAATGTACACAATGACGTAGCCAATAACCTTAGCCAGCCATGTTTGCTTGTAATATCATCTAATAATATATATCTTTATATATATATATATATATATATATATATATATATACTTTTAATATATGTATAACATATGCTCATGCTATATATATATATATATGTGCTACTCTCTGCTATATATCTATATATATATATATAACTTACTCCGCATATATATATATATATATATATATATATATATATAACCAACTAAATTTCTGCCAATAATACTGCTATATATATATATATCTTTATGGTTACAAAGTGATCGTGCTTACCACCTGACCAGCGATGAGCACAGTC